>SJXO01006832.1:0-72649 GCA_006408615.1 Connochaetes taurinus
AAAAGACTCTGATGCTGGGAGGGATTGGGGGCAGGAGGAGAAGGGGACGACCGAGGATGAAATGGCTGGATGGTATCACGGACTCGATGGACGTGAGTTTGAGTGAACTCCGGGAGTTGGTGATGGACAGGGGGGCCTGGCGTGCTGTGATTCACGGGGTCGCAAAGAGTCGGACACGACTGAGCGACTGAACTGAACTGAACTGAGCAGTAATCAACTGAACAATGAAAGAGAAAACTGAAGGGCTAGTGAGGGACTGACTGGATGGAAGGGAGGTCTCATATCTCATCGATTAGTATAGGCTTAGAAGTGTGCTTGTGTGTAGCAAATCCTTATTAGTGTTTTCAAAATTACACAAACCTATTTAAATTCCCTTTCTGTCAAGAGTAGAAGGATATTACATCTCAGAAACATATATTTTAAAATTTTAAAAGTATTTTTCTTTATAGGGTCTCTCCTTCACCAGAGCATTTCGAGGGTTTCTGTATTCCAGAAACCTGGGGATGTCTTTTGCGGTCAGGTTATCATGACCACCCTCGTGATCAGGTATCAGACAAGGGCAATAGTAGCACCAACTATTGTGAAAAATTTGGTGTTGGGAGCCAGCGTGAGGAACTCCGCCCATGGCAAAGGTCATGAGGAAAGAGGCTTGGCATACGCAAAGGCGTGATCAAGCCTCAGGAAACCCCCTGTTCCCGAGCATCTACCCCAAAACCAGAGTCTGTTTTATGCTCTCGCCTACACCTCTGACTTTACGGGGGGCTCTCCCCCATAACCGTTTCTCTCGGAGAAGGAGTAAACGTGCAGCTCCAAGGCAATAAAAATTCCTGGGCGTGATAAGAGTNGCCTCCTTTTTTCCACTACACTATCTTCCTACTACACTATCCGTTTCTAATCTCTCTCTATATCTGTAATTAAATATATATTTTTCCAAAGACGCTGATGCCGTCCCCACCTTCAAATTCCCTGGATCCACCGGGGCTGGACCCTGGCAGTTTGGGAGTTAGTTTTTCCTTTTCCTGGGTGGCTTAGGCTTTTAGGGCACAGAATCTTGGGGTATATTGTTTGGTGACCCCAGCATCATGAGCTGCATGAGGTCTCACCATTTTCCAGGGTATTGCAGTGGGCTGTAGGTTCCTCCCACTTGAGTAGCTTATAACAGCTACATTTCTCGTATTAACTCACCCCAGAGGAACAGCATAAAAAGTGTATGAATTTTGATCCTGAATTTTAAAAACATGCAATAAATGTCTAGATAAAAAATTCAGGAAGGATATTAATAGTACCAAGTTATCTGGAAGGATATTAATTTTTTATCACTATGTTCTTTAGTATTATCCACATACTTATTGGTCCTTTAAAAAAAACAAATAAGAGAAGGACCCATCGTTAGTATTTCAACCTGAAAACCAGTGTTTTCACAGGTTAATGTACTAACGGCAGACAGCTGGGGTCATGTACATTATTTTCCGCATTTCTCTCTCTGTTTGAAATATTTTTAGATTAAATTTTAAGAAGCTTAATAGAAAGTAGAAAACAAATGCTTTCCAAAAGCTGATACTCAAGATGCATGAGTGTTCTGTATGTTTTCTACGGAACAGCTTTGTCCATCTTTGTTTCTACGGAACATCTTTGTTCTACGGAACCTCCATGTCCATCTCAGGAGGTGGGTTTAGGGACGTCACATAAGTTCTTTAAATTCCCAACACAGAGAAGGAGGATGTGAACCCATGCAGTCCACTGCCAGAGTTTCTGTGCTAAATAACTACACCTTGGTGCCTTTTCCCCCAGCTATAACGGTACTTGTTGGAATGGTGTGATTACAGTGCTTTAAATGTTTTCATTAGGCTTGCCTGGTGGCTCAGTGGTAAAGAATCTGCCTGCTGGTGTAGGAGATGCTGCTTCCATCCCTGGGTCGGGAAGATCCCCTGTAGAAGGAAATGGCAACCTTCTCCAGCGTTCTTGCCTGAGAAATCCCATGGGAAGAGGAGCTTGGCGGGCCAGAGTCCACGGGGTCCCAGAGTCAGACGTGACTTCGCAACTAAACAACAACCCCCAAAATGCCTTCATGTATGGTTTTCAGACACCGTCCAGATTTTCTGTGCTGAACAGTGTTATTTGCGATCAGCTGACATCAAGCAGTCCAGAAGAGTGGTTAAGAGCACAGTGTCTGGAGGTATCACGACAAGCTCCCCTAATTCCAGTTTCAGCTTTCCCCCTGACTACCTGTGTGGCCACGGGTGGTATTTCACCTCTCCAAGCACCTGTTCCCTCATTGGTAGAGCAGAATAATAATAGTGTGGACCTCACAGAATTGCTGTGAGGGCTCAGTGGGTTAAATTTGGATAAAACTAATATGGTGTGCTAGGGACTTTGTAAGCACTTTATATATAGATTATTTTTTCATTTTAATTTAATGTTTCTTGGAGTTTCGTTGCTTTACATTGCCGTCTATTTCATGCTACGCGGCAAAGTGAATCAGCCATGCATATCCGTGCATCCCCGCTTCGTTAGGTCCTTCCCGTCGAGTCACCGCAGAGCCATGAGTGGAGTCCCCTGGGCTCTGCGGTAGGATCTCGTCAGTTACGTGTTTTATACACAGCAGTGTGTGTGTGAACCCCAGTCTCCCGGTTCATCCCACTACCCCTTTCCCCCCCTGGGGTCCATGTGTGTGCTCCCCATGTCTGTGTCTCTATTTCTGCTTTGTGAAGACAGATTGTTAATATTAGTTGAGTCAAAGAGCAGGCAGGGTTCTGGGACTTCACATAATCACTAATTTCACTCGTGCCCCATAAATGAGATTGTTCAAAAGGTGTGCCCTTGGGTTGTTGGGAACGTCTCGGGCCGTGGAAATACCTCTCCCATGCGCCCAGTGGTCGGAGCTGCCAGATGAGACACAGTCCACACTGGGGGGAACTGAGAAAGCTAGCTTTCCAGGGGCCACTTCCTGAAGATTTCTCTCCTCTGGGGCTAATTAGAAGCTTGGGGCCTGATTAGAGATGCCCAATCAGTGGCGAATTCCCACACCTGGTTTTCTAATTGCCTTCCTGGAGCACCCAGAACAGGACAGACATCTTGGCACCTATCGGTGGGCGCTTCTGTGGATGAAGTGGCTTACGAGCTGCAGGCGCTCAAGATGTTTATTCGTCTTGTCTCCAAAAGCCACGTTCGGACCTTACGTCACATTCCGCTCCCATCCAGCCTCATCTTCCAGGAAAGGAGCGCCTGGTCCTGCCGAAGGTAAGTATGGCCAAATTAGATCAGAGAGGAAATGAACCACTGTCCAGATTCAAAACATACTTGACAAGCTTGAATCTTGGTTTCCTCTCATCGTAAAAGGGGTCATCTCTCTTTTCTTTGGAGAGCAGGGTCAGAGCCAGTGTGGTTTGTGCGGAACACAACGTGCTGGGAGCTGGTGGTGTTTCTTCTCTCTCGCAGGGATGCGAGACACTTGGCATCTTTGGGTCTCAGTCCCCTCATCTGTGTCATGGGACTGATAAGGCATCTCCTACCTCCTCCAAGTGATTGTTTTTAGAATCAGAGACAAGGTAGGTGAGACCATATGGAAGACCAGGGAGGCTATTTCAGCTAAGGGGTCGTTGACTATCTAAGAAACTTGTAAAACTCTGGTAGGTATTTGGAATGTGATGGTACTGACATTCTAAGGAGAGCTGGAAATGATAGGAAAGGCTCTAAAACAGAATGAGCTCCTTTGTGGGAGAATAATGTCCCCATCGTGGGAATTGTTCCAGCTCCATAAAGACTGGTTGGAAAGGGTCACCATTAGCTCAAAGATCAGCCGTCAGAGATGCCCTGTGTGGGATCTCTGCTGTGGGGCAGAGGGAAATCTGGTCCTTTCAGACTGGAGTCCATGCAGTTACTTCCTTTCAGTGCTCACTGCTGAGTCGCTCAGTCGTGTCTAACCTTTTGTGACCCCTTGGACTGTAGCCCTCGGGGCTCCTCTGTCCATGGAATTCTCCAGGCAAGAATACTGCAGTGGGTAGCCATGCCCTTCTCCAGGGGATCTTCCTGACCCAGGGATCGAACCTGGGGTCTCCTGCTTTGCAGGCAGATTCTTTACCATCTGAACCCCCAGGAAAGCCCTAAGGAGGTTAGAGGGTGAAAAACTCCACCCAGGGCTCAAGAGACCTGCGGACACTTTGCAGGGCTGGTCCTGCCCAGGTATTCCCCGTCATCAGAACTCCTCTCCCCTCCCACCCGCCTTTGCCGGGGTCAGCTCATCTATTCCCATCACTCTCCAGTAGGCAGAGGGCTTGAGGTGCTCTGGGACACAGAAAAGCTAAGATTCGGAAAAGGGGCACAGCGCAGGCAGTAGAAGACTGTCTCACCAGGCTGCATGCAGGCGGCCTGTCACTCCCAGCAGGCTCCACTGGTGTTCGCTTCTTGGCAAGACCCCCTCATCTCCGGACCTCTTTTCCTCATCTCTGTGGCATCTGTCTGAAGTCCAAAGGGCAGAGCCGTGACCGTCAGAGACTCCTGTAATTTCCAAGAGTCTCCTGCACTCTCTGCCCAGGGAGCAGAAGAGGCAGAGAGAGCAGGCAGTGATGAAGTGTGAGAGATGTGAGGTCAGTGTTTGGAGTGAATGTTTGTGGTGCTCTAGAAGTTGATCGTGGGATCACAGAGTGAGGGAGAAGTCAGGATTTCCACTTTCCAAATCTCCCACCTATGCCCCCCCAAGCTCCCACCTTCAGGTGGGGGCGCCTGTATCCCTCTGACCGCCATGCTGAGGGGCTGGGAGGTGAGGTGGAGGGGTTCTCAGGTCCGGCTGCTTTTCTTCCTAGCTATGTGGCCTTTGCACAAGTCTGATGACCTCTCCAAGTCTCAGTTGCCTCACTTCAAAATGGGCTATGTGAAGATCAGATGGGATCATGGGAGGACAGGGTTTTAAAGCGAGGGATCACGAGAGTCGTCTGTCATCTGGGGAAGGGGCATTCATGCCTTCATGGCTTGCAGCAGAACCCGTCTTTGTTGGGAATGCATGCCTTTTCTTTGCATCCTCGAGCACCCCTGTGTTATTCCTGTCCTTATTCATGACACAACTGAAGTTCAGATAATTTACATGACTGGCTGGGACTTGACCCCAGTGTGATAGAACTTCAAAGCATTCTAATTCCACGACACCATGCTGGTTCTGCCCTATTTTTCAGTGAGTCTTGCTGGAGATTACTTTCCTATGTATAAGTTTAAATTCAACTAGAAAATGGCCAACTAAAGTTTTCTTCCAAACAAATTTCTGAGAAGAGGAGCTCTTAAATAGTTTCTTTTCATCTCTAGATTGAGCTACTTTTTACCTGAACACAGAGTGTTGGTGTAAGAAGCAGTTAAGTTTCTTTTTCTCCCACCACTTAAACATCCTTAAGACCCAAGTCCACCCTGACACCTTGAGTGGCAAATGGTCTTGTACCTCATTCCTTTATTCCTTTTTCTTATGAAGTTACCACAAGCAGATGATGCCAGCTGTATTCTAGTGGCCCAGGGAAGCTCATTATCATCTAATATTTGTTTAGTTCTGTATATTCACCACTGCAACCCCAGTAGACAGCATACTGCTTAGCATAGAATACAAAGGAAGAGTCTTTAGAAACCTTAGTTGCATATTTCCAGCTGAGAGAAATGGCTGCATAAATTTAGGCACATTGTACAACCTTTTTAATCTTACCATTTAAAAATAACTTTAACCCTGACTTGGAGGATCTAAGTGGTTTAGTTTTGCTGAG
The DNA here is from genome assembly GCA_006408615.1 of Connochaetes taurinus. Lineage (NCBI taxonomy): Eukaryota > Metazoa > Chordata > Mammalia > Artiodactyla > Bovidae > Connochaetes > Connochaetes taurinus. The sequence goes on from SJXO01006832.1 coordinate 5,739, forward strand.
CTATATAAATACTCTTCAGATCCGTGGCTCTATATTTTCCACAGTGTGAGCTATTATAAAGCTGGCATCTGGGCCCTGCTAACAGTCCCTTCCAAGTGCAGACTTATTACTTTGAGAATCATCTTCCCATGTATTTTCTCGATTAGCCCATAGTAGCCTCTTGGCTCCTAGTTCAGTATATTGAACTGAAATCTGCTGGGTTCTTTGCTTCAGAAACCCTTGCTAGTGTTCTGAGGTTTCGTGGTGGTTTGGGGGCGGTTAATAATCCCAGGGAGCAATCAGTCTGGAGGTCTCTCTCCGCTAGCTTTGGAAAGTGTGCATCAGATGACCTGGGTGTCTCGCTGCTGCTGTTGTTCAGTAGCTAAGTCATGTCCGACTCTTTTGTGACCCCAAGGACTGTAGCAGCCAAGCTCCTCTGCCCATGGGCTTTCTCGGGCAAGAATACCAGAGTAGGTTGCCATTTCCTTCTCCAGGGGATCGTCCCCTCCCAGGGATTGAACCTGCGTCTCTAGCATTGGCAGGCAGATCCTCTTACCACTGAGCCACTAGGGAAGCCCAGGTGTGTTGGCCAATATAAAAATGAAGCTGTGAGTCTTGGGCAGACATGAGTAATGTGAGGGAAAGACAACCTAGAGTTCATGGTCCCCCAGGAAGTGTCTGGAAGTGAGATATTCTGTGCCCAGCAGGAAACAGGTAACAGATCCCTGAGGATGTGCAGTGCTGACGTGGCTCAGTCCCATGCAGCGTGGTGGGTTTATGATGACGTTGAGGATTCCTTCTCTTACTGTGCATCCTCAAAACCCAGCAATTTCAGCTATTCTGTGGGCTCCGAAAACAGGAAGCTGCTGTTCCACTGTTCCACTCCTGTTTCCCCAGCAGCGTAGTTTATCTAAATTGCCGGGGACCAAATGCTTTCCTCTGAGGCTGCAGGGACCCATGGTTCTTCTCCTTGCCTAGAGGTTTTGTGCAGCTGCTTTTGGTTTTCTCCAACCATAACATTAGGAAATCAATTGGCTACTCTATCTAGAATTATCAGTCATTTTGGACAAGTTCAGGAGTTTAGACAAGGCATCACAAGGAGAGGTGGAACTCGTCCTGGAGAGAACAAACTTTCTAGCTCCTCTGAAGATCAGCAAACACTTACCAACCTGGGTTTTCTCTAACATTTTCCTCCGCCCATTGAAAAGTAGGTGTACCTGATGCTCAGAAGGATGTTACTAAAGTGATAGGTACACACTGCTGTATTTAAAATGGGTAAACAGAATGACCTCGTGTGTAACACAGGGAGCTCTGCGTGATATTATGTAACAGCCTAAATGGGAGAAGAATTAGAAGAAGATCAGGTACATGGATATGTGTAACTGACCCACTTTGCGGTAGGTATGAAACTCACCCAACATTGCTAATCAGCTATACTCCAGTATAAAATAAAAAGTTGAAAAAAAGAAACACACACAGATAGAGTATGTTAGGGGTTAGGAGGCCCTCCATGCTTTTCACAGTTTCAAGATGCAGTCCTGGGTCACTATCCTAGAATTTGGGTTTATGGAGATGTCAGGAACTGACTGCAGTAGCACAGCCCTGGAGCCCTCCGCGGGCTGTCCATCTGCTCCCCTGACTGTCTGCCTTTCTTCATCACCTTTCTTTGGGTCTGATTTGGACTGAACCGCTGTGTGTGCACTGCCTTTCCAGAATCCATTTGGCAAAGGCCTCTGGCGGCACTGTTATTTGTCTGATGGCTGCGTATTCGGATGATCTTGGCTTCTGGCAAACAGGCAATTTCATTTTGTATTTATTTATTCATCAATATCTCTTTCCAGAAGAGATTTAAAGTGGCTTATAAAAATGTATAACATGTAGCAAGATAATAAATAAAAAATGAGGAATGAGACTTGGGCAAAGCAAAAGAACAGGGAGGAACTGGTGAGGAGGCAGGAGCAAGGCTGGTGCCACATGACCTTCCTCTCGCCACTTAAGCCTGTGCTGGAGGGGACGGTTCCTGGTGGCGGCACGTTCTTGATTGGAGTTTAGTTCTGATGGTAGTCCTGGGCATGTGGTCTGCCTCACAATCCTGCAGACAAGACAGGACCAGTAAGGATGATACTACAAAGAGGAGAACGTGTGCAGTGTTTTCAGAGCTGTGGTCAGTTTCCAAAATTTTTACTTAATTTGTGTTACTCTCCTCTTTGCCCAAATGTAGAGAGTAATGCTTGTAAAGCCAGTCGAAAGTTCTGGTTGTGGTGAAAATGTGCTCGCTAGATGGTAACTCATTACCATCCTTGTGAGCTGTTGGCAGCATGACCTTGAAGTCCAGCAGACCTTGGTTCAAATCCCAGCCTGGTGGTTTGTTGTTGTTTAGTATCTGAATCGTGTCTGACTCTTTTGCTGCCCCCTGGACTGTAGCCCCAGGCTCCTCTGCCCATGAGATTTCCCAGACAGGAACACTGGAGTGGGTTGCCATTTCCTTCTCCAGGATCTTCCTGACCCAGGGATCAAACCTGCGTCTCCCTCAATGGCAGGCGGACTCTTTGCCACTGAGCCCCAGGCACATCCGGTGGTTTACCTGAACCAAACTGCTTCATCTCTGCAAGCCTCTATTTCCCCGTCTATAAGTAAAGACAGTCGCAGTCTCCAGCGTCGGGCTGTTGTGGAAGGTCAGTGAGGCCGTGTATGTAGAACACCTAGATAGTCTCACTCAGAGTGACTGCTGTCTTAATGCCGTGCTCCCTCGCTGCTATTAGTACACGCCCTCTCCCCCTATCGTGGGACTTTTAGGAGAGAAGAGAGGTCCTCACTGTAGCACAGGACGCAGCGGTCGAGGTCACGGAGTCCCGTCTGGTCATATGAGGACACAGACCCAGAGATGGGGGGAGCTGCTTGAGCTCCTTACCACTTAGTGGCAGGCAGCGGGCGTCCGTGCAGGCCTCCAGACGCCGCTTCCGACCTTCCCCTGGTGCACTCTTGTGCACTCTTGCGCACTCTTGCTGGCTCAGCACCATCAGCGGCCCCTCCCCACCGTGACGCTGCGCTCCCCAGGCGACCAGCTCCTCCCGCAGAGGGGATCTACAAGTGTCTCTCAGGGGGAGTGGTGGGAAGAGGAGGGACTGATTCACCTCTCCTCTCTCCCCGGGGCTGCCCGAGCTGGGCTAGCTTCTCACTTCCTGGGCCAGAGTCACGAGTCACGTGTCGGTTGGTGGAAGCACAGTGAATTTAGAGCCAGAGGGCCTGGTGTGGCCTTGGGAAGCTTGGTTTAACCAGTTGAGCCTCATTTTGCTCAGTAATAAAACGGGGGTAAATTCAATTTCTGCATGGCGGAACAACCTAGTGGCTGAAAAATCATTTTGTAACAATTACCTGTATTGAGTGCTTACTCTGTGCTAGGCACGCCATGTGTATTTCCATGAATTATCTCTTTTGCCGCCAGCAGCACAGCGGAGCTGCTGTTGCTTTTGCAAGGATACTGTCTGAGAGTCTAGAGGTCAAACACCTCGCCCAAGGTCACACAAATATGGAACAGGCTCTGTCTTCTGGGCCCATTTTCTCAGCCGCTGTGCTATATTCTGGCCAGCCTTTGCAGTGAGTGACCTTAGGCTGATTATCGAGCCTCTGATACCTTAGGGGTTTCTCTCCATGTTAGGAGGTTGGCACTTCGGAACAAAGTTGTCTTCAAGTCTCAGAAGGACCCGAAGAATTCTGTGTGTTGTGGAATGGAAGCGCAGTGGTGCGCTGCTGGTGTCTTCATTTCCTACGTTCGTGCATAAATGATGTGTGCAAATGAGCGTGAGTAGCTGCCTGATCCCACCATTTCTGCAGGAACGTCCCCTTTTCAATGAGCCTTCCTTGATGAGCCTATTAACACTCCTCTCCATACTTGGGGTCTCCCAAAGCTCTGTGTGCGTGCGTGTTTCACAGCACTTATCTTCTAGCTTGCTAAAAAATATAGCTCTTTTTTAGAAGAAAATATTTTGTATATGCCTAGTTCTTCTGCTAGAATGACCACCTCACAAGGGAAAGATCTTTGTCTGTGTTTTCTTCCCAGCAACCAGAAGAGTGCCTCATGCATTGTAAATTCTCAGCAGATTCTTACTGAATAAATAAATGAACATAAGTCTCTCTCTCTCTTTTTTTCCCTTTTTGGTCAAGATGATTTGTGTGAATTCCAAGAATGCAGCAAGTCATTGTTTTGGTTGAGAGTCAGTATTATACTGGGCCCTGAGGAAAGAAAAGAACTCCTAAATATTTACATGAGCAGGACTTCAGTGGGGTGGGGGTGGGGCGGTAAACACCAGACACTGATATTTGTTTCATCATTAGATCAGCTTTTGCCAAACATTGGCCAGTTTTATTTTCTTAATTATCTAAAATCCTGTGAGAGCTCTCTCAAATTCAGTTTTTGCTTCAAGGATGGAGGACAAAAGAATCACCTTTGAAGTCCGCGTTCAGTATTTCCATACCCCAGATGACGAGCATCCAACAGGCACAGAAGCAAGATTGTCTAAATACTTGGCAAGCCCTCGACCTTTATTAGAATTCTAAACCCAGTGTGATGGCTTTGTCCCTTAAGGAGCTTTGCAGGCTAATTCTGGAATGGCTTGATTCATGATTCTTACCAATTGATAGTGAAGTGGCATTTTAAAATAATGGGACAGTTCCTTTGGAGTAAGAGAACGTGAAAACCAGAGTATGTTGCCTGGCAGAAGCAGAGAGGAGGAAGGTAGGAGTTCTGGCCGTGCTTGCTCTTCACAGCTCACCTGCATCCAACTCTATTGGGTTCATATGTGCATCAAAATAGCCACGCAGAAAGATGGAGTTGATATTAGAACTCCAAGGGGCTGTGGACTTGGAGATAAGATTCCAGAATATACACGAACCTAGAAGCATGTTACGTTGTTGCAGAATTTAGAAAAAATAATTCCAAGTGTGTGAGTCAGACCAAGTGTTAGATAGAGTTATGTCCTTCACCGTAATATCATGACGTTAGCACTGACATTCTCATCCAACCAACAAGGATGCTAAGGTTGAGGAAGTTGAATTAACTTGGCCAAGGTCTCAAGAGATGGGAACCACAGTCTGATTTCAAAGGTCACGTCCTTAGTGCTATACCGCCAGGGTTTCTCCTCACTCTTCAGTGAGGCCGATGACTGTTTCCAGTTCGGAACCTGTAAGAAGTTAGGAATCGCCTATGAAGCTGCGTTCTAGCTCTGGTTTTGCCTCTTTCCTATGAAACCACGAGCTAGTCATTTTACCTCTTTGACCCCCATATTCTCGCGAAAAGCAGGATGAACAAATATGTGCTTGCAAGGATCTCTGCAGGATCCAATGAAAAAAATGTTTGTAAAAACTGTAAAGTGAGGACTTCCCTGGTGGCTCAGTGGTGAAGACTCTGCCTGCCAATGCAGCAGACATGGGTTGACCCCTGATCTGGGAAGGTCCCACACGCTACAGAGCAACTAAGCCCTGCGCCACAGCTGTTGAGCCCGGGCGCTAGAGCCTGGGAGCAGCAACTACTGAGCCTGCGTGCCCTGGAGCTGGTGCTCAGCAAGAGAAGCCGCTGCGACGGGACGTCCATGCACGGGGACCAGGGGGTGGCCCCAGCCGGCCACACCCAGGGAAGCCCGCACGCAGCAACCGAGACCCAGCACCCCACAAATGAGTGACATTATTCAAAACCCGAAAGCGATTTGCTGAAAGTGGTCAGGTCAAGCCTGTTCATCTTAGTTATCTTTAATGAGGTTTTATTGTTTGATTTCAGTGGGCATCCTAGGACGCATGGCAGAGAATGGCACAGTGGTAACAGACTTCGTTCTGCTGGGCTTCCAGCCGTCGGCCGAGCGGCAGACGGGTCTCTTCTTCGTGTTTCTGCGCCTCTATCTCATCACCCTGGCAGGCAACCTGGGCGTGATGGCGCTGATTCAGAGTGACCCTCGCCTCCGGACGCCCCTGGACTTTTTCCTCAGCCACCTCTCCTTCCTGCACATTTGCTCCTCCTCCGTTATCGTCCCGCAGCTGCTGGAGGCCTTGCGGGCCGAAAAGAAGACCCTCGGCTTTGAGCGCTGCGCCACCCCGCTCTTCTTCACCCTCTGTGCCAGTACTGAGTGCTTCCTGCTGGCCGCGATGGCCTGCGACCGCGCGTGGCCGGTGCAACCCTCTCCTCTCCGCCTCGGCCTGGAGGCCGCGGACGCGCCGGGGCTGGGGGCCGGGGCCTCCCGTGGCGCCGCGGGCAGTTCCGCGGTCCGCACCGGCGCGCCTTCTCCATCTCCTTCTGCAAGTCGAACCGCGTGGATTTCTTCTTCTGTGACCTCCCACCGCTGCTGAAGCTCGCCTGTAGTGAGACCAGGCCACGAGAACGGGGGATCTACCTTTTGGCTTTCTTGGTCATTGCGACCAGCGTGTCAGTGATTCTCGTAGCCTAGCTGTTCATCATTCGGGCCACTCTGAAGATCCGTTCAGCCGGCGGCAAAGCCAAGACCTTCTCCACCTGCGCTTCTCGCATGACTGCAGTGGCGCTTTTTTTGGGACGCTCATATTCATATACCTGAAAGGTAACATGGGAACATCTCTCGGGGAGGACAAGATTGTGTCAGTATTTTACACTGTGGTCATCCCGATGCTGAACCCAATGGTCTACAGCCTGAGGAACAAGGAAGTGAAGGAGGCTCTGAAGAGAGCTCTCAGCAGGATGAAGGTTTCCCAAGTAGAGTAAGACTTGAGCTCCGTTGATTCAGAAGCTCCTGCAGATAATCCTTTGGGCTTTTAGCTTGTCTTTGTAATAGAGAAACCAGACTTGATAATTACAAAAACATACGGAAGCAAAAAAAAAAAAAAGTAGATTTAAGTTCCAGTAATTGCTTTATTAACTCTGTGACCTTGAGCCAGAAATTCTCTGCCTCAGTTATCACACCAGTAAAAATTACCTAGCTATGATTAAAGGCAGTCTCAAGAGAAATTGAATGCTAAAGGACTCTATAAGTGATAAGATGCTATAAAATGTGAAATTTACTTTTCTGAACCGTCCTGAATCTTGCTGATTGTTTTCTCAGCTACACAATTTCTTTTTTCCCACCAAGCTAACATTTGGACCTTGAATGCTTACAATACAGTAGCTTATAGCTCACATAGTGAGGATAGTGATCTTCCTTGGTTGTCCGTAGTGGGGTGGAAATCAACGTTACTAAAGAACTTTCCTCAACATTCAGTCATGTATAATTTAGGTATTGTCATGGAAGAGTCAAGCGGAAGAAAAATAGAGGAAAGAAAGGGGAAAAAAAGGTGTGAACTGGAAAATGTTCAAGTTAGTTTATTTCCTGAGATACTGTAGAGGACCAAGACACTGGAGAATCAAAGAAAGGGGTAATGTCTTGCATTAATTATTGAAAACAGTTCAGTCTTGGTGTAAAGCTGAACTGAGCCTGATGGATAACTTTTGAAATATTTCTTGATCACCAAAGGTCAGGATCCCTGTTTTATTTCTGAAGCATTGTTCATGGATCATCTGGCTCAGTTCACTCAAGCTATTTTCTGTCCTCCAGTAATGAAAACCAACACTTCCATCTCCTATAGGACATTTACTTTATTATCTGCAGACAGATGACTATGAATCTGACCGCCACCTTTTAACGACCTTCACGTCCACTAGAAATATTACTTGGGAAATGTCTCCATGGAGATTCCACAATCTGATTCATCAATTCAGCAAATATTTATAGATCATCAACTACATATCAGAAATAACACTAAGATCAGGAATATAATAGTAAATAAGATAGACACTGTTTTTCCTTCGTGGAGATTAGAACGGGGGGTATAGATATTGAACCACTACACAGTTGAAAAAGTTGGCTTAAAACTCAACATTCAGAAAACTAAGATCATGGCATCTGGTCCCATCACTTCATGGCAAATAGATGGGGAAAAAATTGAAACAGTGAGAGACTTTATTTTTTGGGGCTCCAAAATCACTGCAGATGGTGAGTGCAGCCATGAAATTAAAAGACACTTGCTCCTTGGAAGAAAAGTTATGACCAAACTAGACAGCATATTCAAAAGCAGGGACATTACTTTGCCAACAAAGGTCCATCTAGTCAAGGCTATGGTTTTTCAGTAGTCATGTGTGGATGTGAGAGTTGGACTGTGAAGAAAGCTGAGAGCCAAAAAATTGATGCTTTTGAACTGTGGTGTTGGAGAAGACTCTTGAGAGTCCCTTGGACAACAAGGAGATCCAACCAGTCCAGCCTAAAGGCAATCAATTCTGAACATTCATTGCAAGGACTGATGCTAAAGCTGAAACTCCAATACTTTGGCCTCCTGATGCGAAGAGTTGACTCATTGGAAAAAACCCTGATTCCGGGAAAGATTGAGGGTGGGAGGAGAAGGAGACGACAGAGGATGAGATGGCTGGATGGCATCACGACTCAAGGGACACGAGTTTGAGTGAACTCTGGGAGTTGGTGATGGATAGGGAGGCCTTGCGTGCTGAGGTTCATGGGGTCGCAAAGAGTCAGACATGACTGAGCAACTGAACTGAACTGAACCCAGTTAATTAATTTTTTTATGTGATTTTGGAAAGGGGAAGAGAGGAAGCATCACGGAATACTGTTACCCTGTATGGTAGGGTTCTGACCCAGTTTGGTGAGATCAGGTAAGCCTCCCCTGAGGAGCTGACCGTTAAGCTGAGGCTTAAAGAGTAAGTACGTCATAGTCATAGGATGGGGTCACCACTCCAGATGGAAGGAGTTGCAAATGCAAGGATGCCTTGAGGAACTGAGAAACCAGAGTGGCTGCAGCCTGGTGAGTGAGAGGCTTAGTGTGAGATGCAGCTGCTGAATCCAAGAGAAACCAGGTCACAGAGAGCCTCGCAGGTTCACTTAGGGACTTGTGGACTTTACTTGAAGAGCAAGGGATGAAATAATCTTATCTGAAATTTAACAAGATCCCTTTGGCTGCAGTGAGACTGGTGGAAGGGAGGCAGTCTTAGGTAGTGGAGATGAAGGGAGAGACCCACTTCATCAAAGTAACAATAAATGGTGTATTCCAGGGAAAGGTGCTTGATTGCCCTCCAGTACTGTCTGCTTTGTTCTAGAATACACATTAGGCCAGAGAAAGATAACACGTGGGTGTCTGACCATGTTATCTGTATAGGACTGATTCTGGGAAGATGGTGAATTTGGGGAAATATACTTTTGGAGGCGTTCACTTTTTATGTGGTATATGTTTTCTTCTCTGAATTGTGGACCTAACTAAGATATAATCAGATATGCACCTGGTGTCCATTCATCAAAATGATCAACAACTACTTTTTCTTCAGAGGGCAACACATGTTCAGTAATTCCTGATATACGCCAGACTGTGTCAATGGGCTGAAGAAATCACCCCTTGGAGGGGTCTTGTATGCTTAAAGGCAGGAAAAGCTTTCCACTTAAAAAAATAAATAAATGGGAAAAATGCTAGACGGTGAGTTTGCTATTTCAGCAGTGGTGAGAGCAGCCTCGGATTTCTCCCCCACTTCTGCTTGGTGTTGTGGTTCTTCCTCTTTGCAACCCCATGAACAGCAGCACACCACGCTTTTTTGTCCTTCACCATCTCCCAGAGTTTGCTCAGATTCGTGTCCATTGAGTCAGTGATGCCATCCAACCATCTCATCCTCTATCGTTCCCTTCTCCTCCTGCCTTCAGTCTTTCCCAGCATCAGGGTCTTTTCCAATGAGTTGGCTCTTCGCATCAGGTGGCCAAAGGATTGGAGCTTCAGCTTCAGCATCAGTCCTTCCAATGAATATTCAGGGTTGATTTCATTTAGGAAATCTTGGTGAGTGGCAGCAAACTTTGCCTATACATGAACGCCCTTTGATGCATGTACAGTATTTGATGTATATGCAATTGCTTCAGGGGTGCACCAAGTGAATGAAATGCAAATGAAGTCTCAGGGTGTTTTAGGGGCCCGTCTTCTGGTGATGAGATAAGGCACTAGAGGAAATGGCATTTATGTTAAATTTCCACTTAAGTATATTAATAAATGAATGAAAACGTCCCCATATTATCTAATGTATATCAGGCTCTGGGCCAAGAATTTTCACTTATATCTCATTGGCAGGACTCATTGTTAAAATAGACACTGCTGTTGTTTAGTAACTAAATCATGTCTGACTTTTTTCAACCCCATGGAACTGTAGCCAACCAGGCTCCTCTGTCTCTGGGATTGCTCAGGCAAGAATACTGGAGTGGGTTGCTGTTTCCTCCTCCAGGGGATCTTCCTGACCCAGGGGTGGAACCCGTGTCCCCTTCATTGGCAGGCGAGCTCTTTACCACTAAGCCACCTGGGAAGCCAGAATAGACACTACACCCAATCTTTTGGAAAATAGGGTCCCATCAGGGTTGACTTTATGTGTCAATTTTACCCCCTGGGTCGGGAGTGCAGATATTTGGCTAAACATTAATTCTGGGGGTGTCTGTGAGGAGGTTGGTAGAGGGGATAAGCGTTTGTCGGTGGACTCACTAAAGCAAGTCACCACCCCCAGTGTGGTGGGTGCCCTCCAGTCCTGAGGGCTTGACTGGAACACAGGCAGAGGTTGAGGGTCAGGGGTCAGGGGCACTCATGCCTTCTTCTCTTCCTGGCTTGTGTGACCCGGAGGACACTTTCTTCTGAACTTGGACTTGGTGTTTGAACCCTGGACTGCACCCTGCTTTCCTGGGTCTCCTGGACTGTGGGGACTCTTACTTCCATAAAAGGAACCATGTGGGCCAGTTCCTCGTGAGAAAGCGCCTTCTTGGCCATAAACAGATCTCTCACCTCCGAGAGTTTCCTACCACACTATTCATTAATTATGATGATATTATTGTGTGATAAGAACACAATGTAAGGTGTACTCTTTTAGCAAATTTAAAGTGTGCAATAGAGATTATGGTCATGGTTTCGCAGGTACACACTTATCTCCAAACTCATCAAGATGTATATACTGAGTATGTACAGTTTTCAGCATGTCAATCATACCTCATGCAAGTGTCTTAAGAAAGAAACGCTATAGATTGACATACGTGCACTACTATATATGAATGGAAACTACCCAAGTTCCCAGTGCATGGCGCAGGGGACGCTGCCCAATACTCTGTAACGGCCTGTATGTGGAAACAATCTTAAAACGAGTGGCTATGGTGCCCAGTGATAAAGAGTCACCTGCAATGCAGGAGACTCGAGTTCCATCCCTGGGGCAGGAAGATCCCTGGAGAAGGAAATGGCAGCCCACTCCAGGATTCTTGCCTGGGAAATCCCATGGACGAAGGGGCCTGGCGGACTACAGTCCTTGGGGCCGCAAAAGCGTCAGACACAACTTACAACAGCAGCAGTGTGTACGCGCAGCGCAACACTCCCTTTGTTGTCGACCTGGAGCCAGCGAGATGCTGTGGATCGACTGTGCTCAAACAGAAATTAAAACAGGAAAATCACATACACGTATATGTTCTATTCGTTCTGTGTATCCGGAGAACACTGCGTAATAAAACCCAGCTGGCAATATTGAAATCTCTTTTTTTAATCCCTTTCAACTTCTAAAAATATCCCTCTTAGGAATCATGTTTCAAAATTTTAAGTTTCCAGTGGTAATACTTTAGCCTCAGTCTACCAAAAATGATAAAGGAAAGATCAAAGAGCAGACTTTCAGACTTTGAACTGACCCATTTGATTCAACCCATCCAGGGGCCGAGGTGCTGTGTGTTTCTTATCGTTTTGAACAACCCCCAAAATGACGTCACCAAGATGGCAGTGTGGGAGACCCCAGGATTCCTCCCCTCACAAAGATGAACAGTCCACGATCAAAACCAGCTCTAGGAAAGCTCGGGAGTCCTCCTCCGAAACGTCAGCGCAGTGGAACAAAAGCCTGAGAATGACCACATAGACGGGAAGGAAGGACAGCTTCATTTTTTCTGCCTCGTCTCAGCCCCAGGCTGGCGCTTCTCTGTGCCAGCAGGGAACTCCCTGGCTGGAAAGACTTCCCTGAGAATGGACAGCCAAGCGGCTGACCAGGGTCCCCAGAGGAACCACTTTGGTTTTACCAAACCCAGAGACTGGCGAAGCTGAGACTAAAGAGATGGCTAGGAACAGGGAAGCAGGGCAAAGGCTCTCAGTAGAGCCACATAGTGGGGACGACCGTGGTTCCCAGAGACCTGCTCTGTAGAGGACGCCCACAGATTTCTCCACCCAGGAACCCAGCAGCCAGCTCCGCCGCCACAGGGCACCCCAGGCAGATCGCACTGTTTTTACCCCACAGGTGCTCATGTTCCCAGATGCCACCCACCCGAGTCCTTCCCACCTCTTTACAGCTGCTTGCAGCCAGCACCCAGTCTGCACCGGCAGCTAGCCCAGGCTTCCATGGCTGCATGCGTGCAAAAGTCAGCTTAGAAAGGAGATCTGAGCCCCAGTGTTCTTCACAGCATTACTCACAATAGTCAGATACGGAAGCATCTGTAAATGCTTCTGTACGGGGGCATCTGTAAATGCCCCCGACAGACAAACGGACCAAGACGTGTACACGTGGACAGTGCAATACTACTGAGCCACTACAAAGAGCGAAATGCCTTCTGCAGGAACACGGGTGGGCCCAGACATTGTCACATCAAGTGAAGCGAGCCAGATGGAGAAAGAGGAAACTCATACGATATTGCTTATACGGGGAAAGAGAGAGCCAATAGGGCGATGAGTCCCAGGGACTGCAGGTTGGGGAAATGATGGAGATGCTGGTCAAAGGGCAGTACAAAAACTTCTCATTATTAAGATGAACAAGTTCTCGGTCTAATGTACATCATGGTAGAGTTAACAGTACTGTATTCTTTACTTGAATGTTGCTCTGAGAGTAATTCTTAAATGTTTTCACTGTAACAGCTACAGTTCAATGGTAATTATGCGAGGTGAAGGATATGTTAAACTCATTGTGGTAAATGTTTCCACAGTACATAGGTGTATCAGATCATGTTTGCATACCTTAAACTCCCGCACTGTTATATGTCAATTCTATCTCAATAAAGCTGGCAAAAATAACGTCACCAATACTTTGTGATTTCCACTTTTCACATGTATTAATTTGAATGAATGTAGGTGTAATGCCAAATTACCTAGATTATCACATAAGGGCCGGGGTATAGGGCAGAATTATGGCGTATAATCAACACAACACATAATCTTGGGTCTTTGGTCCCAGTGTATAGGTACATATTTGCTTACTTACTGACACATATTTACACATATGTGTATGGGATGGATACCATCCATATCCGCAATGTCCATGCATATCATCCAGTCGTAACACTTCAGATAGAGTCAACAAAACCCAAATAAACGTACTTTTTTTGTCATGATGATCAAGACAAGACAGGCAGAAATAGTCCTCAGATTTCTTTCTCTGTATCCCCGCTCATATCTTATTTTTCTAAACTACAGGAAATGGACGGGCTTCCTGGTGGCTCAGCTAGGAAAGAACTTGCCTGCGAATGCAAGAGATGCAGGAGACATGGGTTCAGTCCCGGGGTCGGGAAGATCCCCTGGGGAAGGAAACGGCAATTTGCTCCAGTATTATTATTACTATTTTTTTGCTCCAGGATTCTTGATGGGAAAATTCCACGGACCAAGGAGCCTGGAGAGCTATAGTCCACGGGGTCACCAAAGAGTCAGACGTGACTGAGTGTGCACACACACACACACATACTCACACACTCTCACACACACACACACACACACACACTCATGGCAGGGATGATGCCGTCGTGTGCTGTGCTGTGTTCAGTCACTCAGTCGTGTCCGACTCTGCGACCCCAAGGACTGTAGCCCGCCAGGCTCCTCCATCCATGGAATTCTCCAGGCAAGAATACTGGAGTGGGGTGCCATTCCCTTCTCCAGGGGATCTTCCCAACCCAGGTCTCCCGCATTGCAGGCAGATCCCTTATTGTCTGAGCCTCCAGGGAAGCCCAGTGCCATCGTAACCATTTGCAAACGACCACAGGAACAGAGCTACTTTCGCCCCAACGTCACCATCCCCCGTGGACCTCCCGTACCTTTTGGGCAGCAAGACAGGTAGCGGGTAAAAAGAAAATGAAACATTTTGGTTACCGATGATGGAATTCAAGGAAACTGAGATAGCTCTAGGTGCTGAATCTCATTTTGCTTGATGCTGAATGAAACCTCAAGCAATATTTTCTCCTGAATCTTACTCAGATATAGTGTATGAAGAGGATAAATCACCCAAGAAATTGGGAAAAGCTGACAGAAGTTGAAAGGAAGGTAGGCTTCCTGCTTCCCTATGGGTCAAATGCCAGGTTATTCCGTGGAGACCAAGATGCTTCATGGACATTATACAGTTCATCCTTTTAATCCTATTGGGAAACAAAGTTTCAACTGTTTCTACTTATCTTTTCTTCAAAAACCGCAAACTGTTCTAAAAACTGTTGAAAAGAACATTGTGTGTTTTCTTTATCTCAGCATATCTTTATCCTGCAAGCACACACACATACTCACACACACACTCACACACACCCACACACAGATGACAGCAACAGCGATAAAAGGGCCCCCTCCCTCCATTAGACTCTGTAATGAAATGAGTATCTGAACTCTTTCTAATTCTATCCTGAGTAACTTTTACTTGTTTGGGTTTCCCCCCAAAGGTATTGTAAAACTAGACTGTCTAGAGAAGGAGAAATACCATAAAACATCCCTTATGTGCAGAATTGGGCTTCCCAGGTAGCTCAAGTGGTAAAGAATCTGCCTGCCAATGCAGGAGCCTCAGGTGATGTGAGGTCGACCCCTGGGTGGGGAAGATCCCCTGAAGAAGGAGATGGCAACCCGCTCCAGTATTCTTGCCTGGAGAATCCCATGGACAGAGGAGCCTGGTGGGCTGCAGGCCAGGGGGCTGCAAACATGATGTATAGGACCTAAAAAAAATGACATGAATGAACTTATTTACAAAACAGACACAGACTCAGAAAATGAGTGTGATTTCCAGTGGGGTAAGAACAGGGGAAGGGATAGTTAGGGAGCTGACATGTACAAGTTACTATATTTAACGTGGATAAGAGGGGGTAAGAGGGATAAGGCTCCCTGGATAGGACGGGAGTTTGGGGGAGATTGGATTCGTCTATATGAATGGCTGCATCCCTTTCGCGTTCACTTGAAATGATCACGACACTGTTAATCGACTGTACTCCAATATAAAATTAAAAGGTAAAAAAATAGCCTGTCTAGAGGAGAAGAGGGCATCAGAGGATGAGATGGTTGGATGGCATTAGTGATACAATGAACATGAACTGGGGCAAAGTCCAGGAGATGGTGAGGGACACGGAGGCCTGTTGTGCTGCAGTCCACGGGGTTGCACAGAGTCGGACACGGACAACAACAGCACCTGTTGCTTCATATTTTCAATATAGACATCGTCTAAAATATTTTATTCACTAATTTAATAAATTTACTATTTATTGAGAAGCTACTGTGCTAGACATTTTCCTAGCAGTTTGGGAGGATTATCACTGAAGAAAATTGGCAAAAAACAAACCTCTGTCCTTGTACAGCGTGTATCCTAATGGAGAAGACAGACAATGAACACTGGGTATAGTTAACTGGTGATGGAGAAAATGAGATGGATTTTATAACAGCGAGTAAGTCCCTGTGTTCAAGATCCTGGATGAAGTGTTGGGACGTAACTAGTATTTCTCTCTTGGAAACCACAATTATATTCTCTGTTGCTAAGAGTTTGACTATTTTAGACACTTCATGTAAGTGGAATTGTGCAGGATTTGTTCTTCTGAATCTGACCGATTTCACTTAGCATAATGTCCTTCAGTCATCCGATGTTGTAGCAAATGGCAGGATTTCCAATTGCTCTTTCCTGTATGAATATACCACGTTTTTCTTTACCCATTCATCTCCTGAAAGACGTGAGGCTGTTTCCATACCCTGGCTGTTGTGAATGATGCTGTTATGAATGTCGGTGTACAAACATATGCTCACGTCCCTGCTGTAAACATCTGGGCACATACCTAGAATTCGAGTTGCTAGGTCACGTGCGTCTGTGTTTAGGTTTTTTATGTTCCCACCATCAATGCACAAGTGCCCCAATTTTTCCATTTCCTCACCACCATTTGTATATTCTGTTTTTTTTTTTGTTGTTGTTGTTGTTGCTAGCAACCCTAGTGAGTGCAAAGTGGTATTTCACCGTGGTCTTGATTTCACTGCTCTAATGGTTAACGATGTTGAATATCGTTTCATGCGCTTATTGGCCATTCGCATAATATATCTTCTTTGGAGAAATGTCTGTTCGAGTCCTTTTCTCATCTAAAAATTTACTGTTGTTAAGCTGTATGAGTTCTTTATATATCCTGGATATAAGTCCTTTATTGAACAAAGTAAAAGTGAAAGTTGCTCACTTGTGTCTGACTCTTTGTGACCCCCTGGACTGTAGCCCACCAGGCTCCTCTGTCCATGAAATTTTCCAAGCAAGAATACTGGAGTGGGTTGCCATTCCCTTCTCTAGGGGATCTTCCAAACCCAGGGACTGAACCCAGGTCTCCCTCAATGTAGGCAGATTCTTGACCATCTGAGCCACCAGGGAAGAGCCCAGAGGTCTTCAGCAAATCCAGTGTCACGAAGCTTTCTCCCCAGGGTTTTCTACATGGTTTGTAACTTCAGCTCTTATGCTTACCTCTTTGATTGATCTTGAGTTCATTTTTGCAGGTGGGGTAAGGTAAGATCTAACTTTTGCCTGTGGATATCCGGTTTCCCAATACCATTTACTGAAAAGAGGCATGTAATTAACATTCACTGAAGCCTAACACCACGAGAGAAGATACGGTATAAAAAAATCACAGGATTGATGGGAAAGTGAAAATCACTCACTTGTGTCTGACTCTTGGTGACCCCACGGACTGAAGCTCTCCAGGTTCCTCTGTCCTTGGAATTCTCCAAGCAAGAATACTGGAGTGGGTAACCATTCCCTTCTCCAGGGAATCTTCCCAACCCAGAGATCAAACCCAGGTCTCCTGTGTTGCAGGGAAGTTTCTTTACCAACTGGACCACCAAAGAGGCACTCAGCTAACATTTGCTGAAATCCTAGCGCTGTGAGAGAAGCTGCGGTATAAAAAGTCACAGGATTGATGGGAAGGAGCTGGTTACTCATCTTCAGGGCACCAGTGACTCCTTTTAGTCAACGGGGCAAATTCCACCTGGAAAGGTTAAATAATTCCAGGAACTGCAGCAAAATAGCAACTGGCCTTTAAAGTTCTGTTGAGAAGACGATATTGCGTTATTCACTTTCATAGTTTACTTGGGGAAGGGGACATTCTTCAAAATGGGCAAATTCAACCTGCAGGAGAGTGAAAACTGTCTCCAGCCTGAATATTATTTTCTTAACACAAAAGGCATAAAGTCAAATTCCTGCTTACGGCTTGTGGGGCTGCCCAGATACATAAGTGCAAGCATCGGGCAAGGAGAGTGAGCTGGGCACACTGGGGAACACAGATCTAGTGGGCATCACCTCATTATAACCATGTGGGCACAAGCAGCCTTTGTTGAGAAAAGGCAGTTCAGTTCAGTTCAGTTTAGCCGCTCAGTCGTGTCCGACTCTTTGCGACCCTATGAACCGCAGCACGCCAGGCCTCCCTGCCCAACACCAAGTCTGGAGCCTACCCAAACTCATGTTCACTGAGTCGGTGATGCCACCCACCCATCTCATCCTCTGTCGTCCCCGTCTCCTCCTGCTTTCAATCTTCCCCAGCATCAGGGTCTTTTCAAGGGAGAAAGGCACTTGTAGATGTGATGGTAGTGACGTACTGTCTGTTTCTATTTCTTCCTTTGAGGTTTGTTCGTTTATTTTGGTTGCACTGGGTCTTCACGGGTGTGCTTGGGCTTTCCCTTGTTGTGGAGCGCGAGCTCTGGGCACCCAGGCTCCAGTAGGTGAGGAGCAGGGAGCTGTTGCTCGGGGGCAGGTGGAATCCTCCCAGACCAGGGATGGAAGCCGTGTCCCCCGTGTCGCAAGGTGAATTCTTAACCATGGACCACCAGGGAAGTCCTCAGTGTCCATCTCTCCACCTTGCATGGAACCACGCTGGCATCGACACAGGTTCTGATGTTACTGACAGTCACTAGGAACTCTGGGTGATTATACTCCTTTCCCAGGTAGAATTATCATGGACTGTGTGGGAGGAGGCTGGGGTAGAAACATGCTCCAGGGCAGTTTTCCCTTTACCAGGAGCCTTGGCAGAGACAGCTCAAAGTTAGCCAGACTGCTGTTGCATTTCCTAGGAGATCTAAGGCAACCAAGACAACCTGTGTGGAAATCCTCCAGACCAGGCGAGCAGCAGTTCTGAATACCAGAAGTTATAAATCAAGTAGAACAAAGAGGGCCTATCTTAGAATCCGGGGAGGTGCAGGTGTGAGCTCGTTCTGGAAGGCACCATGTGATGGGGGCTTGCTGGATGAGAGAATAAAGCTAGGAGCAATTAAAATCACAGAACAAGACCATATAAAGTCAGTGCGTCACTGAATTCCGTGCCGAAGGGTAGCTTCAATGAGCCGTGAATGTGGATGCCAGCTTCCCTACGTATGGACAGCACCAGGGAGGATCAGTTTTCAGCTATCATGGCCAATATTTACTCGGAAAGTATCTCACTATTTTAATCTGTATTTCTTTCATTATTAATGAGGCTCAGAGCTTTCTCATCTGCTAGCATCATTTATATTTCTTTCATAAAGTTTTTATGTGCTCTGTTGATTGATTTGTAAGAGTAATTTGTATATTGGGGAAATAAGTCCTTTGCCTGTCATTTGGGTTGCAAATATTTTCCCTGGTTTCTCCTTTGAGTTTGTTTATGGTACTTTTAGCCTCCCAAAATGTTAAAATTTGATGTAGTTAGTGTGATCCAATTTTTTTTTTCCCTTTTCAGCTCTGAGATTTCCTGTTGTGATTAGAAAGACCTCTGTAAAAAAAATAAAGTTATTCATCCACGCTTTCCTTTAGATTTGTGAGAACTGTATTCTCTCCTCAGGTCTAAATGCTTGGATCCATCTGGAATTTCTTCTGCATGCATCGCAGCACAAGTTTGCATTTCTCTGGGAGAAGGCAGAGTAACACTCTCTCCCTGCTGGAATGTGAGCTGCAGGAAGGCGGCCACTGAGCTTTGCTGCCTGTCAATGTGATGCCAGGGCCTGGCACAGTGCCTCACAGCTGGTAAGGGTTTAGTGAAGAAGCCTTTCGTGAGCGTGTGTATGCATGCTAAGTCACCTCAGTCGTGTCCAACTCATTGCGACCCCATGGACTGTGCCTGCCAGGCTCCTCTATCCATGGGATTCTCCAGGCAAGAAGACGAGTGGGTTGCCATTTCCTCCTCCAGGGGATCTTCCCCACCCAGGGATTGAATCCCCGTCTCTTACTGAGTCTCTTGCATTGGTGGGCGGGTTCTTTACCGCTAGTGCCACCTGGGAATTCCCCTTTAATGAGTACATGAATGACATTCTAGAGAAGATAAATCTCTAGAATTTATCTCTCAGGAGGAAACCTTTCGTTTCTGGACTTTATGATTTATTCTAAAATAATTGCTCAGTTACCTGTTTGGCTGTGCTGGGTCTTAGCTGAGGCACCCGGGACCTTTAGTTGCGCATTTATGCAAAGTCTTAGTTGAGGTCTGTGGGACCTAGACCCTTGACCAGGCCCTGAACCTGAGCCCTCTGCGCTGGAGTGTGGTGTCTTAGTCCCTGGAGCACCAGGGAAGGCCCTGGAGTTTTTGCTTTGAAGGAATAAAAGCAGAGTGGGCCAAGTCCAGGAAATAAACAAGCAAAACTAGACAGGAAACGGGAAAGAAAGTGAAAGGGTTCCCCTGGTGGCTCAGATTGTAAAGAGTCTGCCTGCAATCAGGAGACCTGGGTTCGATCCCTGGGTCAGGAAGATCTCCTGGAGAAGGAAATGGCAACCCACTCCAGTACTCTTGCCTGGAAAATCCCATGGATGGAGGAGGCTGGTGGGCTACAGTCCATGGGGTTGCGAAGAGTCGGACACAACTGAGCCATGTTAGACAAGAAACTGGGTTGCATGCTTTAAAGAAAACTCATGAGAAGAGCAGCTCTCCCTTTGTCTAGAGTTCAGGAGAAGAGCAGGGGCCAGTGGCGGATGCTTGGCTTTCACAGGTTAAGGACCCTCCTTGGCATACCCGGCTCCCAGAGGGCGTGATTGAGTCTGGAGACACAGCGCTCCTCTCCTGTGAGCTCCGTATGTCCATGGGCTTCCTGGGGACAGTTGTGGAAGAGTCAAATAGCGAGAGCCAAGGAGCTGTGGTGCAGTATGTGCTGAAGACAGTCCAGTAGAGTGGGGTCAGGAATGTGAGCGGGAAGGCCTCCCGTCTGGAGAGCAAGCACCTTTGCGTTAGCCAAGAGTTAATTTGTATTGTAACCAGATTGTTTTTGGTTTTTCCAGAGGAGGCTGAAATTGAGTTTTAAAAAATTTTTTCAGAAGACAGTTAAAAAAACACAAACCGTTAATTATTTATTTATTTTAGGCTGCACTGGGTCTGAGCTGTGGCGCACGGGCTCCAGAGTGCGTAGACTCAATTGCGCTGTGGCCTGTAGAGTCTTCCTTCACAGGGATCGAACCCGTGTCCCCTGCACTGGGAGGCGGACTCCCAACCACTGGACAGGGAAGTCCCCAATTTTTTATTTTTAACAAAATTTTATTTTTTATGATTTTTTTTGATGTGGACCATTTTTAAAGTCTTTATTGAATTTGTTACAATATTGCTTCTGCTGTTTTTCGGCTGTGAGGCATCTCACTCTCCAGTCAGGGATTGAACCCACACCCCTGCACTGGAAGGCAAAGTCTTAACCTCTAGAATGCCAGGGAAGTCCTGAAATTGAATTTTTTGAATAGAAAGTTTCTTGATTTTAAAAAACTCTTCCTGAAGCAAACAAAACATGTCTGATGACTGGATTTCTCTTGTGGTTCATCAGTTTGTGACTCCTGTTTTGGATCGAAGGGGAATTATATAGAGAGAGCGGCTTAGATGACCTTGTGCCCTTGGCGCTCTCCTGAGCTGCGCAGATGTGACGGATTACTCATGGCGTCACTGTCTCACTAGAGTATGACTCAGCACACGGAAAGAGCAGACGGGATGGAGGACGAATACGGATTTGATGGAAGGAAGGGGGTCTCTGGAATTAGTCTATGTGTGACCCATTCTCATTTTATGGCTGTAAACGTTAATTGCTGGTTATAATAGAGTGGAAGTTATGTAAGCAAGTTTTGAAAGAGACAAGAACTATTTAAAGTGGCAATAGAGGGAGAAGAAGGAGAAGATGGAAGGGCAGGAGGGCCAGGAGGGGAAGAGAGAAAGAAGAAGGGAGGGGAAGAGAGGGGAGAGAGAGTGGAGGAAAGATTTCAGACTGAGACTCCGATGTGCAAAGAAGAAAATTAAGAGTCTGAGGTCTCTCTGCTCCGGGCCCAGTGGCCTGGAGACGGCATGAGGTCTTCTGCACGCTGCCTCATTCATTAATAAAGTGGCAGTGTTTCGGCTTAGCCATAAAAATAATCAGTGCTGTGGATTTTTCATCCTGTCTTGAAGCCAAGAGAGTCTAAAAGGAACCTGCTTCCCAACCAACATGATTTCATCGCACCGGCATTATCCACTATTAGGATATCGGCCGAATGCAGAGTCGAGAGGAGAGGGCTTTCCTTCAGGTGGCACCTGTGGTCTGGAGGAGGGTTTCCTCCTGGAGCACTGGGCAGTGACAGGGATAGAGTGATGCCTCGGAAAGGAGGGGTGCTTTCAGTGGAGGCAGACTGTCCAGGCTTTCTGGGTGGGTTCGTGACTCCGTATGGGTGCACCCCACGGCTGCCTGCAGCATCTTGGGGGACGCTGTCGGCGCCCCTCCGGGGGCTCCAGTGCAGACCGTGTGAGATTCCGACTCTAGACACCGGCCACTCGTTCTGACCCCTCGCCCTGCCGCTGGACAGGCCAGGGAGTGCAGGCTCTCAGAGCAGTCCTCAGTCACGGAAGGGCAGTGTCTGTAAGCTCCCAGACTCCTCCGCTTGGGAGAGGGTCGATCTGCAGTGTGGTCTGTGCAGCTGGCCGGCCTGTGCCTCATCTGACAATATCAGGAAGCGCTCGTGAACACGCGCGGCTCTGGCTTCCTTCCTTTCTCGGTCTCCCCTCCCACTTCTCTCTCTGCACCTCCTGCAGTCACCCCCCACACGGACCATGTGCTCTCAAACCCATCTCAGGGTCGACTCTGGGGAAACCCAGCCCATCGCAGGCAATAGGGAACCTGTGTGGGTGGATTCAAGGGCAATTACATTCCCACGGTGTTGGTGGGATTGTGCCTCTTGTCAAATTCATAGGCTGAGGTCCAGATGCTGAGTACCTCAAAGTGTGACNACCTCCTGCAGTCACCTCCCACACGGACCATGTGCTCTCAAACCCATCTCAGGGTCTGACTCTGGGGAAACCCAGCCCATTGCAGGCAATAGGGAACCTGTGTGGGTGGATTCAAGGGCAATTACATTCCCACGGTGTTGGTGGGACTGTGCCTCTTGTCAAATTCATAGGCTGAGGTCCAGATGCTGAGTACCTCAAAGTGTGACTTTATTTGAAGACAAGGCCTTTACAGAGAAAATCAAGTTAAAGTGAGGTCATCAGAGGGAGACCAAACCTAAAGGAAATCGACCCTGAGTGTTCACTGGAAGGACTGAAGCTGAAGCTCCAATACTTTGGCCACCTGATGCGAAGAGCCGATTCACTGGAAAAAAACCTGATGCTGGGAAAGATTGAGGGCAGGAGGAGAAGGGGGGCAACAGAGGATGAGACGGTTAGGTAACATCACCGACTCATTTGAGCAAACCCTGGGAGAGAGTGAAGGACAGGGGAGCCTGGTGTGCTGCAGTTCCTGGGGTCTCGAAGAGTCGGGTACGACTTAGCCCCTGAACAACAACAACATTAGAGGGCTTGGGCCAACGTGACTGGTGTCCCCATGAAAGGGGGAAATTAGGGTGGAGAGAGACATGCACAAAGAAAAGATAATATGAGGGCTCAGAGGGGGATGATGTACAAGACAAGGAGAGAGACCTGGGCCAGATTCTCCCCTTAGAGCCCTTCAAAGGAACCAACGCTTTTTGTCTTTGACACCTTTCTCTTTGCCCAAATTGGTGTTAAGTGCCATGATCTGGGGGCACTGCATCCAAATGCTTGTCCCATTTGCTACGTCACGGTTCCTGAGACTCTTACGGAAGTCCTCACTCCTCTGAGTCAAGCCACAAGAACCTTGGCTAACATTCACCAGTTTTCGAGAGAGAATGAAATTCTTCGCCAACACATCTTTACGTACAAGAATAAAACTTTTAGCTACCAGGGGTTTCCCGGAGGTCCAGTGGTTAGGACTCTGCGTTTTCACTGCTGAGGGCCAAGTTTTGATCCCTGATTAGGGAACTAAGATTCTACAAGCCACATGGCATGGCCCCAAACATTAATTAAAAAAGAAAATGTTTTGGCTGTTGATTCTTTTACATGGTCTCTAAAGGGAAAAGAAAGACTTTAGCAAACCAAACAGAGAACAGGAAGTCTTTTTCATTTTTTTCTTTTGAACTTCTTATTTTATATTTTGGTATAGCCGATTAACAGTGTTGTGATAGTTTTAGGTGAAAGGTAAGAGGACTCAGCCGTACATATACACATGTCCATTTCCCGCACACTCCCCTCCCATCGAGACTGCAGCGCAGCACGGAGCAGAGTGCCCTGTGCTGTATGTTGGTCCTGGCTGGTTTTCCGTGTAAAATATAGCAGTGTGTACACGGCCAGGTGGCTCAGTGGTAAAGAATCTGCCTGCCAGCGCAGGAGGGTTTTGACTAAGTGGTAGTGCTGGCTAGGGGAACGTCAGGAATAACGCGGATCTCAGGGTACTTCTAGGAGAGAAAGATCCATGGCTGCTGAGGCAGGAGGGGTGAGGCATTTGGCAACTGGTGAACATGTTGGGGAGTTACATTAGGGGCTCCAGATTTGGGAAGTGGGGAGGCGCCGGGAGGGGCCCCAAAGTCTGTGCACTGGCTCCAGGAGCACTCTGCACGTCCGAATCGTCTCGCATCTTGTTCAGGGCGGTCTTTCTGTTCAGGGGACTTTTCTGATCACTCCCGTGCAGCCCAGCGCTCGCTTGCCCCAGGAAGCCTCCTGTGCCGCGTTCTCTCTCACCCTTTCCTGCCGGTGTCCTCCGCCGTCCGACTCTACTCCGCCCTCTCAGGAGACCCCATTCGATCTGCCGCGTCTGTGGGGTCCTGCCTTCGGGTCCTGCCTCCACTTCCGCGCTCTCCTTCCGCTGCCATCTGGACTAGAACCCCCGCCTTCCAGGGGCTCAGCGGGACTGACCGCTTCCTTCTCGCTGTGCGTCTCCGTGCCGGCCCATCCGTCCCCCCACCCTGCTCCGCACCACCTGCCTCTGTATTTCTGAGCAATGGGTCTGTCTCACGCCTGGACTGATTTTCTTCTGCTGACACAATCTCTGCACGATGTAAATACACTTAACATATCTATTAACTGAATGAAGTTCGATTTGCTTTTTCTGCCCTTCTCTGGGAAGTGCTACCAGCCTCTGTGCGCCGGTGACATCCTGGCCTATTTCTTGAAGGAACTGTGGGATGCAACTCTTGGGATTCCACTGGATACATATTTACTGAGATACTATTGGAGTCGGAAGGAATCTGTCTTTCACTGATGATTTCTTGAGGGAGAGCTTTTCATTCTCAACGTAAAATATTCATCTTGAATCCGCGTGGTTCTTCCTTTCAGACGGGTTTCTTGCACCGACTTTGATAACTTGGTGATAACTATGAGTATTCATCTCAGGAAAACAAACACAAGCGTATACAGTCAAGACTGTACAATAAAAGCATAAAGTTGGAGCTGATGCTTATGTAGGAGAAAAGCATTTTCTGTACTTAGGGTTCACTTTAAGTTTCTTAGTTTTAGGCCTAGCTAAGGGTGAGTCTCTCTAAATCCTCTGGAGAATTCAAATTTTATCATATTACTATTTCCATTTTTCCAGATAGATAAGATAAGATGGTTGCTGCTATGAGCTGAATCTCATTCCCCTAAATTCATATGCTGAAGCCATAATCCCCCGGAGAATGCATTTGGAGGAAGGAAGTAGTAAGGTTAAGTGAGTCGGAAGGATGGGGCCCTAATCTGAGTGGTCAGTGTCCTTATAAGAGGAGACAGCAGGGGGCTCTCTCTCCCCACGGCGAGAGGGTGACCCGTCTAAGCCAGAGACAGCTGTCACCAGATCATGGCTATGTCGCCACTCAGACCTTGGGCTTCCAGCTCCCATAACCATGAGGAAGTAAATTTCTGCTGTTTAAGCCACCTGTGTGTGCCTGCTCGGTTGCTCAGTCTTGTTCCAACTTTTTGCGACAGTCCCTCTGTCCATGGGATTCTCCAGGCAAGAATACTGGGGTGGGTTGCCATGCCCTCTTCCAGGGATCAAACCTGGGTCTTCTGCATTGCAGGTGGATTCTTTACCATCTGCACCACCAGGGAAGCCCCATAAAATGGCTTACTGAATAGTTTAAGTCCATTGTTGAGACATACTGCTCAGGAAAAAGAAGATTCTTTTCAAAATATCACCATTGATTGACAAAGCACCTGATTACCCAAGAGTGCTGATGAGGATGTGTGAGATTAACGATGTTTTCATGTCTGCTAATACAACATTCATTCTGCGGCCCGTGGATCAGGGAGTCATTTTAACTTTCAAGAATTATTATTTAAGAAATACACTTTGTAGGGCTATGGATAGTGACTCTTATGATGGATCTGGGCAAAGTAAGGCTTCATCATTCCCAATGCTTTTAAGAACATCCGTGATTCATGGGAAGAGGTCAACATGTTAACATTAACAGGAGTTGGGAAGAAGTTGACTCTGATGGTCAGGGATGAGTTTAGGCACAAGATTTCAGGGAAGGAAGTAACCGCAGATGTGGTGGGAACGGCGAAAGAACTAGAATTAGAAGGGGGTCCTGAGCATGCGACTGAATTGCTGCAATTTCATGGTAGAACTTTAATGCAGGAGCAAAGAAGGCAATTTCTTGAGATGGAGACTACTCCTGGTGAAGATGCTGTGGAGATTGTTAAGATGACAGCAAAGGATTTAGAATGTTACATAAATTTAATTGATAAAGTAGCAGCAAGTTTGTAGGGGATTGACTCTGATTTTGAAAGAAGTTACACTGTGGGTTAAATGCTATGAAACAGCATTGCCTGCTGTAGGGAAACCATTGGTGAAAAGAAGAGTCAATTGTTGCAGCAAACTTCATTGCTGTCTTGTTTAAAAGATGGCCACGATCATTGTAACCGTCAGCAGCCACCACCATGAACAATCAGAACCATCAACATGAAGATAAGACCCTCCACCAGCAAAAAGACTATAACTCAGTGAAGGCTTAGATCCTGGCCAGCATTTTCCAGTGATAGCGGGCCTTAAAATTAAGGGATGTGTATCTGTTTTAGACACAGTGCTGTTGAACGCTTAGTGGGCTACAGCATGGGCCTCCCTGGTGGCTCAGTGGTAGAGAATCCACCTGCCAACGCAGGAGATACAGGTTCAGTCTCTAAGTCTGGAAGATCCCCTGGAGAAGGAAATGGCAACCCACTCCAGAATCCCTGCCTGGGAAATCCCATGGACAAAGGAGCCTGACAGGCTACAGTCTATGGGGTTGCAAAAGAGTCAGACACGACTTAGTGACTCAACAATATGGCGTGAGCAGGACGCTCATGTGCACTGAAGACAGAGGGCCTGCGACTTGCTTTGATGCGATCGCTGCTTTAGCGTGGTGGTGTGGGGCTGAGCCCACAACGTCCGAGGCGTGCCTGTGCATATGTGCTCTGCTTTCTGAAAATGTGCTTTATGCCACTTTGACTGAAGACCTACATTAGTACTTGTTCTCACTAACCAAAATAAATTCGAAGAGAATCTTTACTTTCACAAAAAAAGTGACAAGCAAAATTAGTGTCCAATGTGTGTCTTACAGTGGCCAGTACAGAGGCAGGGCACACCCAGCAGAGAGAACGGCCCCGCCACGCTCCTTCCGTGGGAGCTGCGCTCAGCATCAGGCTGCCGTTTAGCTTCATACCGTGTCTGTGAGCATCTCTGCCTTATTCCAGTTCACTTGAGCGTCTGTTAGCCAGATGTGTCCTGAAGTAATTGCTTCTTTGCTGTATGCCATTTTGGCTTAGGAAAGGTTGCGTAAGAATGTTCATGAGGTACATACATACAATGGAATATTACTCAGCCAGAAAAAGGAACAAAATTGGGTCATTTGTAAAGATGTGGATGGACCTGGAGACTGTCACCCAGGGTGAATAAAGTCAGACAGAGAAAAGCAAATGTCCTACATTGATGCATATTCAGGTGGAATCTAGAAGAATGGTGTGGCAACCTCATTTGCAAAGCAAAACAGAGAACAGATGTAGAGAACAAATGAGTGGATAACAAGGAGGAAAGGAGGGCTTGGGATGAGCTGGGAGATGGGGACCGACACCCGTACACTGTTGACACTATGTATAAAAATCACGACTCATGAGCACCTGCTTTACAGCTCAGGGAACTCTCTCAATGCATATCTATTTTTAGACACAGTCTTACTGAACGCTTTGTAGACTCCAGGGTTGGGAAGAGCCCCTGGAGAAGGAAATGGCAACGCACCCCACTGTTCTTGCCTGCGAAATCCCATGGACGAAGGAGCCTGGCGGGCTACGGTCTACGGGGTTGCGAGGGTCGGCTGTGACAGTGACTAAACGACGAACAGCTCGGGTAAAGTGCGGTGCAGTCAGGGCTCACGGGCACTGAAAACGATTTTCGTTTTTTTCTGTTTTCAGTGCTGTGTGGTGACTAAGTGGAAGGAAGGAAATCCTTGAGGGAGGGGACACGTGTGTACGTGTGGCGGACTCACTTTGCTGTACAGCAGACCCTGGCACAACATTGCAAAGCAACTAAATTCCAATAAAATTTGTTTTTTTTTTTTAAAAAAAAGAATGCTCAACTTTTCAGCTGAAGAGAAACCTATAAAAGGACGGATGCTCCTTCATTTTGACAACTGTTTCAGGACGATGTTTCCTCTACTGCTAAGAAGAAGATAGCATGGGCATTGTAGAGGGATGTGACTGATTGGCCTAATCCAGAAGATAATATTTAAGGCAGACAGTTGACTGTTTTTTTGTTGCTTGTTTTGGTGCTTTAGCTTGTCTCCTTTACATGGCATTGATGTGATTTGAAAAGGATTCCAATTTATTTCTTAAAAACCAAGCATGTATTGTCATCTTATTCTGTACCCACCTCTGGAGTAAATCTATTTTGGAAAATTCAAGGAAATGAAGGCATAGTCAGGTCCTCAAGTCTAGTAGAGAGGAAGGGGCCTGAGGACCCCGGAACAGCGGCAGGAGGCGGTCTGTAATCAGCAGCTGGATTCTGCAGGGCAGTCTTCCTTGTTAGCAATTAGTTCAAGTTATGAGCTGACGCGCAGCTAATGAAATAGAAATTTGGCAATTCAGCCCTTTCCCTAATTCAGATTTGTCTTATTGGTTAGTGAGGTTTGATAACTTTTGAGGAAAAGTTCGCTCCGTTTCTCTGCTATATGGAAGGTGTTTTGCTCATGTCCATATGGTTTAAACGTGTATTTTATTTTAAATAAAAAATGATGAATATTTCACTTAACGAGTGGAACAACACTTCAAAGCAGGTATTTGGGAGACAGGGACATTTTTCTGAGATTTCCCCTGTGCTACTCCGGACTCTGTGTCCTTTTTCTCTGTCTCTGCATATAAATATCTGTCTGTCTAGATCTAGTTTATGTCTGTCTACCTATCTATGATATCTGGGGTGGTGCTTTAGTCACTAAATCGTGTCTGACTCTTGTGACGTCATGGACTGTAGCCCACCAGGCTCCTCTGTCCATGGGATATACCAGGCTAGAATACTGGAGTGGGTTGCCATTTCCTTCTCCAGGGAGTCTTCCCAACCCAGAGATTAAAACTGGGTCTCCTGCATTGTAGGCCGATTCTGCACCAGCTGAGCCACCGATACAATATATATATATATATGGTGGCTCAGACGGTAAAGCGTCTGTCTACAATGCGGGGGACCCGGGTTCAGTCCCTGGGTTGGGAAGATCCCCTGGAGAAGGAAATGGAACCCACTTCAATACTATTGCCTGGAAAATCCCATGGACAGAGGAGCCTGGAAGGCTACAGTCCATGGGGTCGCAAAGAGTCGAACACGACTGAGCGACTTCACTTTCACTTTCATGCATAAAGTATATGTGTAATATATATTTGCTCATTTTTGTTTAACACCTTGTATAACAGAGCCCTCTATAGCTGGAGAGTCAAGCTTTGCAATTTCGGTTGCAGAATAGCTGTTGAACTAGCCACACGTGAAAAGCAGGGGAGACTGGAGGGGAGAGGACAGGAAAGAGTGACCTTCTCTGTAATAACAGGGCCTCTTCCTCCAATAGCCTGCGAGTCAGCCTGACGCTTCGGTGCAAGGTTTCAGTTGCTCTCAGGGTGAAAACCAGACTGAACGCTGCTTGAAACACCCTGCATAATCCAGCCCAGACGAGCTGCTCTCTGCTTCCCTCAGATCACGTTCCCTGTTACCAAACCCGGGTCACGCTGGCCTCTTCCAGTCTCTCAAACGCACGACCTTGGCTGGTTCCAGTCCAGGGCCTGCCCAGGTCAAGCACTCTACTCACTCTCCACCCTTTCTTACCAGGGTAAGTTGGTAAAGAATCCACCTGCCACGCAGGAGACCCTGGTTTGATTCCTGGGTTGGGAAGATCTCCTGGAGAAGGGAGAGGCTACCCACTCCAGTGTTCTTGGATTTCCCTTGTGTCTTAGCTGGTAAAGAATCCGCCTGCAGTGTGGGAGACCTGGGTTCCATCCCTGGGTTAGGAAGATCCCCGGAGAAGGGAAAGGCTGCCCACTCCAATAGTCTGGCCTGGAGAATTCCATGGACTGTATAGAGTTGGACACAGCTGAGTGACTTGCAGTCACTCACTCTAGACAAAGTGGGAGGTTGTATTGTAAAGACAAAATGGGCAATATCACGGTCAGAGGAGTCAGACTGTGGCTAGACCTCCTGGAAACTGGGCCCCAGAAGCTACTGGGAACCAAAGCTTCATTCCCAAGTCTCAGGAGTGCCGTGGTCTGATCCAGCTCAGCCTCACCCTGATTCTCTCTGCGCCTCTTCTCGTAGGCAGCCGGCTGGGAGCCTAATTCATAATGAGCCCCACAGACTTTGAGTTCAGACATGGATTTTTCAGTTCCTACATGAAATCCCTTGATTTATACCATGGAGAAACCAGAAGGAGTCCTTGAGGAAAGCTTGAACAGTTATTCTCTCTTTGAAACCATGCGACTTGCCCACAGGCCCTTATGGTCATCAGCCACCAGGAATAAGAAGCCCTAAAAAGGAAAACCATCCTAACCTCTCTGAGAAAATCGCCTTTCATCTTTTAGAATTATGATATTTTGTTTGAATGTGTTTTATGTAATGATATTACCTACCATGATATTATGTAATGATAATACTTACAAAGGGCGTCATTTTAATAATGGGTTGTCAGGGTGGTTAAACTCAGGCTGTGTAACTTGCAACTGTCCTGAGGATGTGGTTAGTGAATATATGCTGTTAAGACTGTTTCAGGTGTTAGGAATAGGCAGCAAGCTTGCACTGGGGAGCCTTTCTGTGCCAGCCTCTGGAGGTAGGGAAAAGAACTTGGGTCTCTGTGGAAGCTGGGGCACTAGCATGAAGGCTGATCTTGTTTACTGTCCCTGGAAGGAGGCAGGAAATGCAGAGGATTCAGAAATGTACTCACAGTGCCAGCTAGTAGTACTAAGAGGTAATTTAATGCCTTTTGTGTTTTCTGAAGCATAGGATACGGGAAAAATGAAAACATAATTTCTGTTCTTTGAGAGCTTGACGTCTCATGAGACTTCTGCATGACGTCTTTACAAGGTTAGTGGGTGTTAGGCGAGCGATGGTGTGTAGGTTTCCACCCTCCCCCCTCCGCCCCCCCCCGGGGGGGGGCTGCTTTGGGAGAACAGGGACAGTCCCATCACCTCTGTATTTCACAGAGTCCTTCTGAGCATAAAATGGATGTGACGTTTCTCTGAAAGGTCAAAGGTACTCAGCAAATATTATTGCTGTTGTCTAGTTGCTAAGATGTGTCTGATTCTCTTGTGACCCCATGGACTGTAGCCAGACAGGCTNTGATTCTCTCTGCGCCTCTTCTCGTAGGCAGCCGGCTGGGAGCCTAATTCATAATGAGCCCCACAGACTTTGAGTTCAGACATGGATTTTTCAGTTCCTACATGAAATCCCTTGATTTATACCATGGAGAAACCAGAAGGAGTCCTTGAGGAAAGCTTGAACAGTTATTCTCTCTTTGAAACCATGCGACTTGCCCACAGGCCCTTATGGTCATCAGCCACCAGGAATAAGAAGCCCTAAAAAGGAAAACCATCCTAACCTCTCTGAGAAAATCGCCTTTCATCTTTTAGAATTATGATATTTTGTTTGAATGTGTTTTATGTAATGATATTACCTACCATGATATTATGTAATGATAATACTTACAAAGGGCGTCATTTTAATAATGGGTTGTCAGGGTGGTTAAACTCAGGCTGTGTAACTTGCAACTGTCCTGAGGATGTGGTTAGTGAATATATGCTGTTAAGACTGTTTCAGGTGTTAGGAATAGGCAGCAAGCTTGCACTGGGGAGCCTTTCTGTGCCAGCCTCTGGAGGTAGGGAAAAGAACTTGGGTCTCTGTGGAAGCTGGGGCACTAGCATGAAGGCTGATCTTGTTTACTGTCCCTGGAAGGAGGCAGGAAATGCAGAGGATTCAGAAATGTACTCACAGTGCCAGCTAGTAGTACTAAGAGGTAATTTAATGCCTTTTGTGTTTTCTGAAGCATAGGATACGGGAAAAATGAAAACATAATTTCTGTTCTTTGAGAGCTTGACGTCTCATGAGACTTCTGCATGACGTCTTTACAAGGTTAGTGGGTGTTAGGCGAGCGATGGTGTGTAGGTTTCCACCCTCCCCCCTCCGCCCCCCCCCGGGGGGGGGCTGCTTTGGGAGAACAGGGACAGTCCCATCACCTCTGTATTTCACAGAGTCCTTCTGAGCATAAAATGGATGTGACGTTTCTCTGAAAGGTCAAAGGTACTCAGCAAATATTATTGCTGTTGTCTAGTTGCTAAGATGTGTCTGATTCTCTTGTGACCCCATGGACTGTAGCCAGACAGGCTCCTCTGTCCATGGGATTTCCCAGGCAAGACTACTGGAATGGGATGGCATTTCCTTTTCCAGCGGATCTTCCTGATCCAGGGATCAAACCCGCGTCTCCTGCATTCAGTTAAGTTTGGTTGCTCAGTCGTGTCTGACTCTTTGCGACCCCATGCACTGCAGCACGCCAGGCCTCCCTGTCTGTCACCAACTCCCAGACTTCCTCAAACTCATGTCCATCGAGCCGGTGATGCCATCCAACCGTCTCATCCTCTGTCATCCCCTTCTCCTCCCGCCTTCAATCTTTCCCAGTATCAGGGTCCCTTCCAATGAGTCAGTTCTTCGCATCAGGTGGATAAAGTATTGGAGCTTCAGCTTCAGCAGTCCTTCCAATGAATATTCAGGACTGATTTCCTTTAGGATGGACTGGTTGGATCTCCTTGCAGTCCGAGGGCCTCTCAAGAGTCTCCTCCAGCTTGCAGGTGGACTCTACCACTGAGCCATGGGGGATCCCCCAGCAGATATTAGAGCCTATTAGTTTTTTCTTTCTTTGCTTTTTCTCTATTAGGAGGGAAATGAAAGAAAGTAAAAGGAGAAAGACAGTGAAAGAAGAGCTTTGGTCAGAGTTGATGTAAAGGTGAAGGAGAGAGACAATAAATATAATGAGTAAATTTCACGTTATTTTAGAAGGTCATAATTCCTCTGGAGAAAAATAAGGCAGGGCAAGGGGAATCAGGAGTTTGCAATTTTAAGAGTCAAGGTTCATTTTAAATGTCACTTCCTTGGAAATCATCTCCCTGGAATGTCTGTCCCGGTGTGGCAATGATCGATTACAGATAGGACCTGCTTCTCATGGCAGCCTATGCAATTTCTGAAGGCAGGAAATGTGTACCTGTGTGTGGATCTGTATGCATATATATATGTGGGGTGTGTTTGCATGTATGAGCTTGCAGGTGTGTGTGTGAGTTTCATTCTGGTCTCTAGAACACTTTCCACAGTGAAGTAACAAGATGGTGTGATGTGCAGGGGGTCCCCATCCATCCCCTTCCTGGTTCTGCCTTTATTAAAGGAGATTTCTCCTGACCTTGCTCCTTTCCTGTCTTGCCTGGACATTTTGAGACTCATAAAAAATGCTTGTGCCTCAGATGCTAAGAATAAGTGCCACAGTTTCTCAGCCGCAGGGAACTGGCAAAGGTCACACCAGCCTGCGTCTGTGCCAATTGCTTCTCCGGGCCAGGCATGCGTGCTACTTCTTGATGAAGCTCCTGACCCTGGGAGGTGGCCACAATGGGCCTTGTCTTTACCTAGGTGAATAGGCTCCCTTGTACCCTTACTGGGTAAAGTGTGCGGTGTGGGGAGCCCTGTGTTCACAGAATGTGTTTCTCCCAGGTCACAGCTGGGGAGGGTGGGCGAGCCCATAATTATTCCCAGTGAGGAAACCAGACCCTGGAAAATGGGTGACGCCTCAACGGACAAGTTGGAACTAGAATTCAGGCTCCCTCAGTGCTGGTTAAGTGATGGCCCAGCAGGGCAGATGCTGCCAGAGACGGATACGTGGAAGAGGAGCCTTTTCTGTTGTTAATTAAAGGTGCCATTTATCACGAGCTTGTGTGCTAAGTTGCTTCAGTCGTGTCCTGTGGACCGTAGCCCGCCAGGCTCCTCTGTCCATGGGGTTCTCCAGGCAAGAATGCTGGAGTGGGTTGCCACGCCCTCCTCCAGGGGACCTTCCCGACCCAGGAATCGAACCCCTGTCTCTTACATCACCTACGTTGGGAGTCAGATTCTTTACCATTAGCACCACCTGGGAAGCCCGTTTATCATGTAAACGGGGAACGGTCATTTGCATTATAACAGAATGTAAATGGTCATATTGGAACCCAGTATGACAATAACTTCTCCTTGGGGACCCGGGTCAGCCGTTGATTGAATGCACCAGGGCTGGGGCAGGACCTACTAGCAGAGTCTTGGGCTGGAGAAAGAAACCCACAGACAGAAAGCCATGGTGTCAATACCTATCTGTCTCTATAGGTCAGTCTACTGCTGGCTTTTAGTCTCTAAGTCCTGTCCAACTCTTTTATGACCCCATGGACGGTAGTCCCCCAGGCTCCTAGACAAGAATCCTGGAGTGAGGGGCCATGCCCTCTTCCAGGGGATCTTCCCCACCCAGGGGCTGAACCCATGTCTCCTGCATTGCAGATGGATTCTTCAGCACTGACCCACCGGGGAAGCCCAGATCTATGTATTTTTGATGGGAAGGGTACAGGAAAACAAACGAGAAGGAGGTGGCTCAGAGAGGGTAGGAGAAGGACGCAGGGTCACACAGCTGGTCAGGAGTGGCGGTGGGGATGGAGCGGGGGGTGGTGAGAAGGACCCAGGGGTCTGGGTGCCCTGGTCGGTGCTGTGTTTCTACCCCCTCAGCCCGAGACTGCAGTCAGCGAGCGCAAGGTCGTGAGCAAACAAAGGACGATGAGCGCGGAGGGAAGGAGACTGTTCAGGGAAAGGTGAAGTGGGTTTCAGGCGAGGAAGCAGATCCGGTGAGTCTGGTCCACACCCAGTGCTGCTGAGTCAATTTTTTTTTTCCCCCCACTTGTCCTGTGCATAATGGTTCCATTTAACGATAATCTTGCTGCCCAGCTGCCTCCAGCAATATCAGCCGTTCTCTCTGGGGCCTGGCACCAGAAGTCTGCGTGACTCCCCTTGATTAGTTAGCAAAAATACCCAGCATCATCACTTGCCATGTTGAATTAAAAAATAATTCCTGGCTCTGTGGCGGCCTAAATGGGAGGGAAAGCGAAGAAAGAGGGGACATATGCTAACTGCATATGCGTGAATGCATTCGCTTTGCTATGCAGCAGAAACTAACACAGCAGTGTAAAGCGGCCGCGTGGCTCAGTTGCTCAGTGGTGTCCGACTCTTTGCGACCACATGGCTTCCCTGTCCTTCACCATCTCCCAGAATTCGCTCAGATTCGTGTCCATTGATTCATGATGCCATCCAACCATCTCATGCTCTGCCACCCTCTTCTCCTTTGATTGAAGGCAAAAGGAGAAAAGCAACTATACTATGATACATTTTTTTTTAAGAGTAAAAAAAAAAATTTCCTTTTTGTATGCTCGTTTCTTCTGCTAAACTCAGAGCTTGCTGCTGACTGCAGAGCACACCAGGGATGACCTCACCTCACGGCCTCTGCACGTGCTGCTCGCTTGGCTAGAATACGAGTCCACCCGAGACCTGTATACCTTGTGCCCGTGACTCCTTCAAATCTTTGCTCACATATTACCTTCTGATGGGACCTTCCTTGCTCACCCTGTTTAAAATCGCAAGCAACCTCCCTAATATCCTTTTCTGCTGTATTTTCCTGCATACCAGTTATCACCATCTGACATAAAATGTTTTATATTGATGTTTTTGGAGTATGGTTGTTTTGCAGTGTTGTGTGAGTTTCTGCTATAAGAGAAGTGACTCAGCTATATGTATACGGATTAGCTCCTCTTCTTTGGATTTCTTTCCCATCCAGGTCACTCCAGAGCAGTGAGTAGGGTTCCCTGAGCGATACCGTAGGTTCTCATTAGTTACTGCTTTTATATGTAGTCTAGGTTCGATCCCTGGGTTGGGAAGATCCCCTGGAGAAGGGGATGACCACCCACTCCAATATTCTTGCCTGGAGAATTCAATGGACGGAGGAGCCTGGAGGGCTACAGTCTATGGTGTTGCAGAGTCAGACACAACTGAGGGACTTTCGCTCACTTACGTGTCAACAGTGTATGTACATTTGACATAATATTGACATATGTTGTTCTTCTTGATTTATTTCACTCCACATCTGTGTCTGCTCATGAAGGCAGGGTTCTCTGCTGTATCCTCAGTGCCTAGAATGGCCCCTGGCGTATTGTAAGTACCCAGTAAATATTCGTGGACTAAACGGCCAGTTGGGGTGTGCACCTCTTCACATGGGACACACTTATCACGGTTCCTGGCACCTGGCGCAGGCCCGATGTCTGTGGAATGAAAGACAACGCGCTTTGTTTCTGCCAGGATTCGATGTAAAGCTGTCTTGATCATTTCCTATTACCTCCCTGGGCTTCGTGACTCCTGATTCCTTTTGTGAAGGGACGGCTGGGGCTGGACATTTGTTCTTGTTGGCTCCCCCTCAACTCTCTTTCGAAACAAAGCAGCCGCTTACTAATGCCTTGTTTTTTTTCCCAGCGGACCTTCACTGTTCCAGGCCCACGAGAGCCCTGCTCACTCTGCTTCCTGCACTTCCCTGCACGGCTGACACTTGCTAGACCAGTGAATGAGTGTCTGTTGATTGAAGGGGCCAGGTATTGTTAGCAGTGCTAAGGAGAGCTTAAAATATGTTTCTTGACCTCAGGCACCCGAGTGAGTCATGCTTTAGGGAAATCCCCACCCCTCAGTGCTTCAGTACAGACATCTTTAGGGAAATTCCTTCATCTAAGGAGTCAACATTTACAAAATTATGCACCTCCTAGGGTTCCAAGATTGAACATGGGGATTCTTGCTGTTTAGTCACATGGGAAAACTACAAATCACTTGCTCAGATTTCTCTATATTTAAGAATCCTTCTCTGAAGTCTCTCAACTTGCAGGAAGAGGCAGAGATGGTGGGTCACCCAAAAGCCTTTTGGGGTTAATCAAATAATAATAGTTCATACTAAAATATTCAACTTACTACTACTATTCATTAGTTCATTAGTCAATAATAAAGATACTAAATTCATTTATCTTAACAGATAAGATCAGATTAAATGCATTAGGTACAGAGTCTAAGATTCTAAAATATTTTTGTTAGCATTTTATCAGTTCCTGTGATTTTTATTTTAAGGTACTCTCTTTCTTTTAAAGATTTTAACTGGGTTTCTTATTATGAAGAATACATTTTGCTGTAATAAAATGAAAAGATCCATAAATATATCAGATAAAAAGGGGGCAGTGGCTCCTTCTTTTCCTTCTGGCTCCCAGTCTCATCACCTAGAGGTAACTTGCTACTTTTGCATGAATGTTTTTATGCTCAATAAGCATTTATTTACTCAAACAAAAATGATATGTTTTATGTAATTTTCTGCAACTTGCTAGTTTGCTTTATGTTGTGGAAATTTTGCTGCTGCTGCTGCTGCTGCTAAGTTGCTTCAGTCATGTCTGACTCTGTGTGACCCTGTAGACAGCAGCCCACCAGGCTCCTCCGTCCCTGGGATTCTCCAGGCAAGAACATTGGAGTGGGTTGCCACTTCCTTCTCCGTGGAAATTCTAATAACTTGTAAATTGCAGTATGCTTTCTTCCCATTCAAAAGCTGTATAGGGTTCCTTGGTATGAAGATATTCTTATGTATCTATTTATTCTCCTAATGTCTTCCAGTGGGGATGTTGGAACAAACTTCAAGCATGGGTAGTTATGGTCTCTTGCTCAGCATTCTGATGATGAATGGGTAGAGACAGAATTGCTGGTGGGTGTGTCCTGTGTCAGTTATACAAACCGGGGCCTCTTTCCCCACAGTTTCTTTCCTTACAGAGTTTTGGATCAGCGCTGGGCACAAGAGTCACTTTGCAGGACTTTGGTAGAAGGAAGTGAATGAAAGAGAAGTCCTGCTCCTTTCAGACTTTAGGGGTAGTGCAGAGCACCACGGGGCTGGGGAGAGAGAGACTGTCACAGCTCATGGACCTTGTCCCTTGGTCTTCCCCGGTGGCTTAGCGGTAAAGCATCCGCCTGCAATGCAGGAGCCGTCAGTTTGATCCCTAGGTAGGGAAGTTCCCCTGGAGGAGGGCACAGCAACCCACTCCCCTGTCCTCGCCTGGGAAGTCCCAAGGACAGAGGAGCCTGGCGGGCTACAGTCCCTCGGGCTACAAGGGGCGGCAGGCGGCTGACGTGACAGCGCAGCACACGCTGTGTCGCCTGCGCGCTGGCTCACCTGGCCGCCTCGGGGCCTCCAGCTCCTGCCAGGTTTGCAAGCTTCCCTGCTGCCGTCTGCCCAACGCTTATAAAAATATGCTTTCATATTTTTGGAAATAAAAAACAAGCAATTTTAATTCAGATCGAATTGGTTTTTGATGTTGTATGCCAGTTTCCTAAATGCTGTTACTTATTTTCTTTATTCATTAATCTGATACTTTGTCATAATATCATGTTTCTATATTTGCTTGAGTTTGTTCTCAGTATTTACTTTTTTGTTCCACGGGTGTATTTTAACCCTATAATAGTTTCACCTTAATTTCAGTTCCTGAAGCTTTGAATTGTCTTTCGATATTAGATAGGCTGAAACATCTTATTCTTCTTCGGGAGTTTCCTGGCTTGTATTATGTGTCTAAAGTTCTAGATAAACTTTAATATCAACCGGTTCTATCAAATGTGTCAGTATCTACGTGCATGCATGGGTGCTCAGTCACTCAGTCGTGTCCAACTCTTTGCGACCCCATGGGCTGCAGCCCACCAGGCTCCTCTGTCCTTGGGCCTCTCCAGGCAAGAAATACTGGAGTGGGTTGCCATGCCATGCCCTCCTCCAGGGGATCTTCCCGACCCAGGCATCGAACCGTCGTCTCCAGACGTTTCTTGCATCAGCGGGCAGGTTCTTTACTGCTAGTGCCTCCTGCGAAGCCCGTATCAATATCTACTTCATCATAACTCATTGGATGAAAACGATAAGCTTTTATTATTGCTCATACTCTAGGGGTCAGCCAGCTGGTGTTTCTGAACTTTAGCTGGGGAGGCTTATGCATCTGTAGTGAATCCTGGATAGGGCTGCATCTTGGCTGTCTCTCACCTCTTTATCTGGGGTTGGCTGGCTAGAGGGAGCCCTTGGGTAGCGCGACTGGGCCCTTGTCCACATAGTGTCACAAACTCCAACAGGCTAGCCCAAACTCTTCACAGGACAGCGGCTGACTCTAAGAGCCAACGTCTCTCTCTTTTTTAAAAAGTTATTTTATCTGTTTATTTATTTTCGGCTTTGCTGGGTCTTTGCTCCTGCACAGGGTCTTTCTTTCGTTGCAGGGATGGGGGCTCATCTCTAGTTGCAGGGGGGAGAGCTGCTCATTGTGGTGGCTTTTGCTGCGGGGCACAGGCTCCAGGGCATGTGGACTCAGTGGCTGCAGCGCACAGGCTTAGTTGCTGTGTGACACGTGGGATCTGCCCGGACCAGGGATCGAACCCGAGTCTCCTGCAGTGGCAGGTGGATTCCTTACCATTGAGCCATCAGAGAAACCCAAGTCAAAGCCTCTTGAAGCTTGGTCTCAGCCTCCACAGTGCCACCCTTTCAGCTACGTTCTGCTGGGCAGAGTCATTAAACAGACAATGTTGAAAGAGGGGAGAAACAGATTCAGTCTCTGGGAGGCTGGAGCTGCAGTCACATTGCTAAGGGCATATGCTAAAGGGAAACCCTTGATTGGGGTCATTGATACAGTCACGACACAACCAAGCAACACGAGCAGAAAGCTCACTGGATTGGATGTGCACCAAAATAATAGATTTAATTCTATGAGAAGGACATTTTCACGTTTTGAGCCTTCTTATCTAATAACATGGTTTTCCCCAATTTATCCATTTATTCTGTTATGCCTTTCTGCTTTACTCAGTCGCTCAGTCGTGTCTGACTCTTTGAAGCCCCTTTAACAGTAGCCCACCAGGCTCCTCTGCCCATGGGATTCTCCAGGCAACAATGCTGGAGTGGGTTGCCACTTCCTTCTCCAGGGGATCTTCCTGACCCAGCGATCGAAACTTTATCTCTGCGTCTCCTGCAATGGAAGGCAGTTTCTTTACCACTAGCGCCACCTGGGAAGCCCTACGTCCTTCTATAGATTTTTTATAATTTTCTTTATATAGGGTGGTGCATTTTTAAAAAAAATTAAGTTGGCTCCTCAGTAGTAGTCAGCATTTCGTTTTTGGTATAAATCAAATCCCTCTTTGGTAGCATTGTCTAATCCAGTGTTGCCCAGTAGTAATAAGAGCAAATTATATGAGCCACAATCATACCTGAAAATTTTCTTATAGTCACATTAAAAAGAAATAGATGAAGTTAATTTTTCATAATAGATTTCATTTAACACTGTATATCTAAAATACCATATCTACCGTAATTTATGGACATTAAGGTATTTTATGTTCTTTTTGTGCCATGAGGCCTCTTAATTCTGACTAGCCACCTGTTGTTATTGTCTATTCACTAAGTCGTGTCCAACTTTTTTCCAGCCGCATAGATTGTAGCCCTCCAGGCTCCTCTGTCCATAGGATTTCCCAGGCAAGGGTACTGGAGTGGGTTGCCATTTCCTTCTTTAAAGGATCTTCCAGACCCAGGGATCAAACCCACAGCTCCTGCATCGGCAAGCAGATTCTTTACCATTGAGCCACCAGAGAAGCCTGACTTAGTCACATATCAAATGCTAAATGCCAGGTATAGCTAGCTGTCACCCTAACGGACAGTTCAGAACTGGTCAGTTACAGCTATTTATCTTTTATGTTTTTCTTCCCTGGACATCAGACTAAAATCTTTTATTAGGTCATGGTAATTTTTCAGTTGGTTCTCTATCGTTTTTTTTTACATTGCAATATAATAATCTGTCAACTGTAACTTTTTTATTCCACTTGAATTTTTAACAATTTATTTAATTTAAAAAATCTGCCATAGTGGTTATGATTATCAGAAAAATGTTAAATAATTACTGTCAGGGACAACTGTTTTGCTCCATATGGGATGTTAATGGAAATGACTTTAGTATTTCACTTTCAGGATGATGTTCACTGCTAATTTCTGGAACATACTTTTCCTTACCAACATAAAGAAATCTACTTCTATTCCTAATTTTTAAACTTGTTATTTTCATTGTCCCTAAAGTGTGTTATATTTTACCAAATGCTTTCTGGGCATATGTTATGATAATCATATGATTTTCTCTTTTAATATATAATAAATCATATTAACAGATATTCTAACCTTGGAAGGAATTCCAACGTTAGTTTTTTATACCAATAAAAAAGACTCACTTGGCTAATTTTTTATTTCAAGCCTTTTGCAATTGACTAAATGGGTTTCTTTTGCGGTTTTATTTTGGTGTGTGTACATGTGCTATCTGATTCTGCCTTTGATACCAGTGTTTTATCTATTGTGTACTCAAGAGTGTTTAAATACCACAGGAATTATCAGTTCCTGGCAGGTTCCAAAGAACATTAACATACAAGCCATAATATTCTGATGCCTTTGATGGTGGATGGAGCTTAGATTACTCTTCAACTCTGATAGTGTACGCTTTTTTCTCCTTCTTTTGTGTTAGCTTGCGTGTGTGTGCGCAGTTGCTAAGTCGTGTCTGACTCCGCAGCCGCGTGGACTGTAGCCCGCCAGGCTCCTCTGTCCATGGGGTTTTCCCGGCAAGAGTCCTGGAGTGGCTGCCGGTTCCGCCTGCAGGGGGTCTCGCTGACCCAGGGGTTGAACCTCGTCTCCTGTGTCTCCTGCACTGCAGGCGGATTCTTTTCTGCTGGGCTACCTGGGAAGCCCACGTGTTAGTTTAATAATGTATGTTTTCCTGTGAAATAAAGCATGATGTTTAGACTTTTTAAATTTAAAATTACATAGGATACTCTCTTGTAACTTTTATTACACAATATTTTAATCATTCCCTAGAACATAGAGAATATCTGATGGATATGCACTCACCCAGCACCTATCAACATTTGACTATATTATTTAATATTTTTTAAAAGCAATAATGATACTCTTGAAGCTTTTGTGTGCCTATCTCTGATCTCATTTTCTTTCTCTCCAGAGATAACCACAATCTCACATTTGTCATTAACATTTCTATATCTGCTTTTCTATTTCTACTACATATTTATGTCTTCATTATAGCCCACAGTGTATTTATATTTATTTTAAAGCTTCATATCTAGGATGTCCTAATGTTCATAACATTCACACCTCTGGTAATTTTCCAGTATAATGGTTCTAAGATTTATCTGTACTGATATACATAACTCCTGGTCATATTTAATTTTTTGTTGATCAGATACAAATGAACTGTTCTTTCTCATAATTTAAAATTACCTCCAAGAAATCTCCCCTCTCATTGCTCAGTCCCAGTGGCATTTATTTGTTTTGTTTTCTATCTCTTTTTTACCTAAAGTACTGGGAATATGTTTTCTATTATATTGGTCATTTTAAAGAGCCAGTTCCTGGTTTTATTTATGAGATCCATTAAAAAATTTCTTATACATCGTCACTTTCTACTTTTGCTGTATTTATCTTTAATTTCTTTCTAGATTCTTTTGGCTGTGTGCGTGTGTGTGTGTATACGTGTTGGTATTTGCTTGCAAAGTGTTCATTTATTTTAGCTGCCCACATTCTAATACATGCATTTACAAATATAGTTTTTCTCCTTTACCACTGTTGCTACCATTCACAGATCCTGATACACACTTAGTGTCAGTTATTTCTAAATAGCTTGAAATTGGAGGATGAGCTTCACTTTATCTCGAGTATAAATAAATACACAGGCTATTTCAATATGCCAGAATGGTTGATATTCTTTTTGACCAGACTTTTGTTAATTTCTGTGGTCCTTACATTGTTGTCAGGGAATGTGTCTTGGATAATTAGTTCATATCTGAATGACAGTTTGGTTGGAAACTGAATTCTAGATTCAAAATAATTTGATCTTGGTAGACATTTTTCTTTCCTTTGACTTTTGGTATTCTTTAGAGTAGATGCAAAATCTGATGGCAGTCTGCTTCTTGGTCACTTGCAGTTTTCCTTTTTTCTCTCCTATTAATGTGTGATGTATTCATTCTACGCCTGTGGCTAGAAGCTTGGCTAATTTTCAGTGTTGTTGGCAAGATCCTGGTGAGCTGTTTGGATCTGAAAGCTTAAGATACTTTTTCAAGCCCAAAGAAATGTTCTTCTGTTGTTTAAAAGATTGATCATTCTCTTATTTATTCATCTTTAGCTTTTATTAAACGGGCATTTATTTCTTGTATCTCTTAACTTTGGTTCATGATTCTCGTCCCTGCTGCTGGCATTTCTAAGAATTTTATAATTTACAGTCTCAACACCAGTGTGGAACAAAAATAACTTCTTAATATTTCATTACAAACTGAACTCAATATTTTCTCCACTGAAGGCAAAAAAAAAAGAAAAAAAAGAAAAGGAATTCTTTCCAATCTAAGGCAACTAAGTCACTTTCAGTTGTAAACATGGCCCATTCAGGATTTAAACAACTCAAACCGATTCAAAATTCTCTCTCCTTTTTATTCCCTTCTTGCCCCTGGCAGGGGTCCAAGCTCCCAGGATGTTTCTGTATTGTCCTGGCATTGCAGGTAGGACATTTAGTACGATGGATTATGAAGTCTAGGACATTTAGTACAATGAGCTCCTCTGTTCTCACTTGCTCTGTGCGGAGGGAGCTGGTGCTTCCTGGTTCCTATTGTCACATGCTTATAACCGCTGCTGCCCGTAGCCAAGTCTTGGCTTCCCTGTTAAGAAGTGTATACTCTGCATTCTCTTTGTATAGTTCTGAGGTGTCTTCATTTTTCTAATATTTGTTTCATAATTGATCAGTAGCTTATCAGTGTTTTCTACTGAGGTGTCAGGATTCTGTGAAGTCACTCTTGGCCCTTCTGCCTTCATCATCCATTGCTGGCATATTGTTTTGCTGCCATGGTGGATGCAGAAAATCCCTAGAAGGCTTGACATGACCCTAGGAAGTGAGGCACAGGTATCTTCTCTTTCAGATTCCTCTACAAAATGAGGCAGGGTCTTTTTAGCACCTATACTGACCTTCTCTGGGACTCATCTGGGGTTGGAGGGTACTGGGGTACTGGGGCACTGGGTCCTTCTTAAGATCCAGACAGCATCGATAATCTAATCAGGTATATGCTGTTTATCCTCCCTTGCCTACTGATCCTATCTTTGTTTTTGC
The DNA here is from genome assembly GCA_006408615.1 of Connochaetes taurinus. Lineage (NCBI taxonomy): Eukaryota > Metazoa > Chordata > Mammalia > Artiodactyla > Bovidae > Connochaetes > Connochaetes taurinus. The sequence goes on from SJXO01006832.1 coordinate 49,928, forward strand.
TGGTCTCAGCCTATTGATAGTAAAGCTATCCCTAGAAATGCCTAGGGGCCCAGTGACCTTCTCACTGACATCTCCTCTTTGCAAACTAATGTAACTAGACTAACTCATGTGGTTCTTATTATTATGGCAAGATACCCTCTAGCAATAACCATTAGGGAACTTTGAAGACAGATAGAGTTTATTACTTACAAGCCTGCAAGTGTATAAGGCATGCCAGGGGGCATACAAGGAAGCCTCTGGTAGAGACACACGGAGAGCGCTTGACCACGGGCCTGGAAATCTGCCTTGACTGAGGCTGAGGGTCGGGGTTTGGGTTTCCCTGGATTGCTCTTTACTAGTGAGTTAAAAACATAAGAGTGGGAATTTAAAGCAAGGGAAGAGAGAAAGAAAGAAAAAAGTACCCAAATGGTCACATAAACCAGTATCTCCAACACAAAGGAACCTCGTGGGGTAGGGAGCAAAGCAGCTAGCCGAGATGGCCTTCCTGGGTGTGCTGAAGCAGATGAATCTTTGCAGTGGATGCCTCAGCCACCAAAGCTTAAAGCCAGACACCTGCATTACAAAGAGAAAAGGCAACTGTCAGGGTTTTCACTGCAATCTCTTTTCCCTTCTAGGTAAGAAAATGACTCTTTATTCATAGTGTGAATTTTAGCCTCTCCATATAGACTCTTTGCTTCCTATCTTCCAGGATTGCTGTTTATAGTAAAAGATCCATGTTGGGGAATTCCAAGGAAAACTCTGTTTTTAACACAGCCTTTCTTGCAATTAAAAGCTTAACGTCAACACTATTTTTCTTTAAAGCATTAGATGAATCTATTTAGACATTTAATTGGTTTCGTTAGTTCAGGATGTATCAGGCCCACCCCTGAAGGGAAAAATTTTGACAAATAATCACTGCTTTCTGAATCATGGGGATAAAACAGGGCTATAAGGAACACAAGGTATTGAATTGTGCTGATCTGAAACATAGACTGCCAGCTATTTCTCCAGCAAAGGTGGATTTATTTGGGACTAGCAGAGAATTGCAATTCAGGATCTCCAACCACGGCGAGTGTGTGCAAATTCCCACATGACAAGGGGGATATTTTTATAGAGGGGAAGAGGGAGTTGGGAGGGTTACAGTAAGCAAAGACTCCATGACTTTTCATTGGCTGAGTCCTTGCCAGGGCAGAAAGTGAAAGTCACTCAGTCATGTCTGACTCTTTGCAACCCCATGGACTATACAGTCCATGTAATTTTCCAGGCCAGAATACTGAAAGGGGTAGCCATTCCCTTCTCCAGGGGATCTTCCCAATCCAGGGATCGAACCCAAGTCTCCCACATTGCAGTTGCTTCTTTACGAGCTGAGCCACCAGGGAAGCCCAAGAATATTGGAGTGGGTAACCTGTCTCTTCTCCAGCAGATCTTCCTGACCCAGGAACCGGGGTCTCCGGCACTGTAGGTGGATTCCTTACCAGGAATCCTGAGCTGCTAGGAACGCCCTCCCAGGGAAAAGAGGAGCTTGAGTTCTTCTTGTTGGGCTCTGCTGTTGTTGCAGGATGGGAGAGCTCCCCCTGCTTGTCTCCCAGCTTTATTTAATTGAAGTTTCTGTTCATTATTATTATTATTATTATTTTTTGCCATTCCCCCTTTTGATCAAGGCCTTTCTCTGAAAACATTACTCATCAAGAATCAGGTTTTCTAGTTTCATAGGCCTTTCCCTCCCAATTCCAGGAAAGATCTTTTCTGGGTGTAGTGTGTCATGTTGGGGGGAAAATGCACAGATGGGAAGTCTATTCAAGTCAATAGGGAGGGGTTCAGTTCAATTCAGTTCAGTTCACTCAGTCGTGTTCAACTCTTTGCGACCCCATGGACTGCAGCACACCAGGCTTCCCAGTCCATCACCACCTCCCGGAGTTTGCTCAAACTCATGTCCATCGAGTGGGTGATGCCATCCAACCATCTCATTCTCTGTGAGGGGTAGGAAGGAGAACTCTAAGGTACTTTTTATCTGTTAAGTTTATATGTTATCAAGATCACAGACATGAGAGATCATCTGAAATGTTATTTTATCCTCAAAAGTTTGGGAAGGAACTTCCTACAGGCCTGGTCTGGGTATCACAGGAAAGCTGTCTCAGCAGACGTCTGCTTCGGTTCCAGGGAGTCTTTACTTCCAGGTCACCAGATGATAGGTAGGTCCAGTCAGTGTCTGGTACTTTCTGGAGGGATGTCACGTGAATCTATGAATCTATTCCTTGGCATTTGGTGACACAAGAATTGGTTAGCCCCATCTAATGCTACTGATCTTTCCAATCAGATTGAAGAGAATTCTCCTGCAGTCGTCTTTTCCAGTAGACAAAATCTCTAGGTTGCAAGGTGTGATGCTTAAAGGTCCTTTTCTCCCAAGGTCACCCTGTAAAAAATTGCTCTACCAAAACATGGCAATTTTAAATAGAAGCAATTAGGGCTTGGCAATGTTAGAGTATCTCTCCTTTTATTAGTTGTGAGTCAAACGAATTAGAAGCCGGGTACATTGGGCATCCTGTGACTATCTCAAAGGTGAGAGTTTATGGGTTTCTAAAGAGGTTATATTATATTTCTAAAGATCTATCTATATAGATATATATATTATATTTCTAAAGAGATATAAGATGTAGAAGGACTAACCCAATGTTTTTGGCCAAGGAATTTTGAGGACCTCTACAAATTTTGCCAACTCAGTCTTAATAACGCCACTGGTGTGTTCAGCTAAACCAGAGAATTGAGCGTGGTGAAATGAAATGTCGTAAAACTGGCCAAACAGCACGGACTGGCTTAGGCACCTGGGCACTACAGTGGGTTCCTTAATCACTATGAAGTTCAAGAGGAGTTCACCCGGTAGAGATGATCTTTTCCGAAAGAACTTTAGCCATCAAGGAGGTATAGTAGCTTGTCTGCAATAGAAGGCTTCTGTCCAGTGTGAAAACATACAGGTTATGTCTAATACATATTTATATCTATTATTCAGAGGAAGTTGTGTGAAATCCATTTGCCAGACCCTAAATGGTCTGTTAGGCAGGTAAAAAGTCCAGGAGCAGTATGATCAGGCTTCCTGGGTTGTACTTTGGACAAGTGGGACAAGTAAGGTAGGCACTTTGGGGGCTTGTTAATACTTCCCCACCAATATCGACTCGTGAAGACCATCATTTGTCAGTAGACCATTTGTTTAATGTATGTGCAGTGTTGAGGACTGGGGACTTTATAGAGTGTCTGGTAGGACACTCTATAGTCTCTGCTATTTGATCTAAGCAACAGCTTTCTCTTTTCATCAGACCAACAATTGGTGAATTTCCAATTTTGCTTTTCCCTTTTTGAGGCCAATTATTGAGCTGGTTTTTCTAAGTTATCATTTAGGAGACTATCTGTTTGCTCATGACGAGGTTTGGCTACTGTAGGTTTCTTTAAGGGAAATGGCAGAAGGTGCAGAAATAGCAATAAGGTGATTTCCCCTCATTTCCAGAAAGCTGAGTTTAGAATGCCCCCGAATCTTAATAGAAGTATTAGTAAAGTAATACTTTCACTTAATGCAGATAAAAGTATTGCATTCAATAATTCTTGAACATAGGGGCCGATTTTAATTTCCTCTGGATGTAAGGAAGCCATACTGCTTCTAAAACATTCCAGAATCATGAGCTACTCTAAAAATATATTTACTGTCAATATAAATATTGGCAGTTTGTCCTTGGCTAACGTACAGGTCTGCGTAAGAGCACATAATTTAGTCTGTTGGACCGGAGTAGCCATAGATAAAGATGCTGCTCAACAATTTCAAAAAGAGCTCTAATAGCATCTCCAGCACGGTACTTGCTATTGTCACCTTTTCAGTAAGAACCATTAGTGAACCAGGAGAAGCCAGAGTCCAGATTACCCAGTGGAATTTCCTGTAGTTCATCATCAGGCGTCAGGAGGTGGTCCGTCAGCGTTGAGCAATCATAGTTAGTTTGTCAGTGCTGGAGAGGAGAAGAGCAGCCAGGTTAAGGGCATTAAAATGTCAAAGAATTAAGTGAGGTGCAGTTAACGGGAGGACTTCGTAGGCGGTGAGATGGTTGGCTGGAAAATGTAGACGTGATGAAAATTCAGGAGAGATCCTTCTGCATGAGGAGCAAAAACGACACAGGAGAGCCCACAGTAGTTTTCTCAGTGGCCTTAACTGAAGGGCCGTGGCCTCAGTGGCCCTGAGGCAAGGTTCGTACCCTTGCGCCACTGGGTCCAGCTGCTGACGATTCTACGCTACGGATCAATGGTGTCCCCACTTTTCTGGATGAGAACCCCAAGGGCACTTCCTCCCTTTTCATATTAAAAAAGAAGAAAAGAGGAAAGGGAATCTGATCATTGGGATGCTCAAGGGCAGCTGGGTTCATCAAACTTTCCTTTAAGGCCTTGAAGGTGATATCATTCAGTTCTTCCCATAACATTGAGTCAAGGTTGTTTTTATTGAATGAAACATATAGAGGAGAGGTTTGGCCTTGAAAGAGAAATTGGAATCCAGTTTTGGCAATAACAGATCAGCTGAGAAAACCTCATCGTTAGTGCTTAGTTTTGGGTTTTGGGAAACTTGTGGTACCATGAAGTCTACACTGAACTTGGATTGGGCAAACTGCAATTTTTCATTTCTTTTTCTGCCCCAGTTTACTTAATGTTTTTAAAATTTTTTTTGATTAAAAAATCTTTATTGAGGGATAACTTCCAATACTGTACATTCACTCACTGTAAATGTATACTTTGATAATTTCTAGAAAATTTGCAAAATTGTCTAACCATCACCACACACCAGTTTGAGAACATTTCCATCCTTCCAAAATGTTTCTTCATGTCCATTTGCAGCCAATCTCTACTCCTACCCTTAACCTCAGACAACCATGAATCTGCTTTCTGTCACTACAAAATTGCCTTTTCCAGATATTTTATCTTTTAAAATTTCAATTGCCACCACATCTGATTTATCCAGTCACAGTCGTTGGACACAATAGGAACAGACTAGGAACAATCCAAGTGTCCAACGACTGTGACTGGATAAACCAAATGTGGTTGCAATTAAAATTTTAAAAGATAAAATATCTGGAAAATGCAATTTTTCTTCGGTGACCTTCTGTCCTTTTAAAATGAAGGGCATGCTGTCTTCCTGTGAGGAGGCTATCGTGGCCTGTGTGCCACTTGGGAAAGAATTTCCAAGCATGAGGCAGAATGAGAAAAGAATGAAGTTTATTAGAGTGGGAAAAGCTGTTAGAACTGTGGGCAGGCTCAAGGGAGAGCCAACCCCTTTCACAGGCTGAACTGATGCGCTCAGTGGTATCCAGCTGTTTTGTGACCCCATGGACAGCAGTCCACCAGGTTCCTCTGTGGGATTTTCTAGGCAGGAATACTGGAGTGGGCTCCCGTTTCCTTCTCCAAGGAATCTTCCTGAGCCAGGAATCAAACCCAGGTCTCCTGTCTCTCTGGCACTGCAGGTGGATTCTTTACTGGCTAAGCGAATGGGGAAGCCCAGTAGCTAATTTTTACAGCCTGGAGATGGAGAAAATTTCTACTGGAAGGGTGGCATAGGGGATGGTTAGGATGCTATAGGGTGGATAATAGGGTGGGTATTTACCTAATATGGGGTCAGGGAATGGTCAGATTTAGATCCAGAGGCTCATGGCAACGGTGGCTATGAGGCTCAGTCCAGTTCCAGATATTTTTTTCCTGTGACCTTGGTATAGAGCTCCACACCTGTGACCTTGGTATGGGGCTCCACAGAGGCCTGACAAGGAGAGCAGAAAAGCAATTCACCCACATACTGCACTATGCAGCACCTCTAGGGAACGTCATATTATCCAGACCAGCCTTCAGGGTTAGAACAAATAAGAAGGACTCTCAATACAACCCTGAGGCATGACTGTCCAGGTGAACTGTTTCTCTCCTTAAGTGGATGGAAAAAGATATTTTCTAGCTTCATGAACTGGAATACTAAAGAAGGCACTGCAGCAATCAATTATAGTAAAAAATTTATTTTCAGTGGGAATGAATGTTAATAATGTATGTAGATAAGGAAAGCAGGGTGTCTAGGGATGATAGTGTTGTTTGTTGCTTGAAGGTCCTGGACAAGCCTTCAAACTCAGTCCTTAGGCTTTCTCACCTAAAATGGGAATGTTACAAACAAGTACAAGGGCTAATGAGGGAGGCCTTGACCCTTGGAATCTTCTGTTACAGGATTTATGCCTTGAAGGGCCTCTTGTTGCTGCTGTTGTTCAGTTGCTAAGACATGTCCAACTCTTTGTGACCCCTTGGACTGCAGCACACCAGGCTCCTTTGTTCTCTGCTATCTCCTGGACTTTGCTCAAATTCATGTCTATTGAGTTGGTGATACTATCTAACCATCTCATCCTTTTTAATGATTAAGTCTGGAAATATTGAGGGGTCTATTTGAATTTTGATGGGAGGTGTCCTGTGAATCTTGCCAACAGCAGTTGGAGATTTTGCCCATAAGAAAAGTGGTCGCTGACTTAACAGGAATAAATGCTCAGTGTTTAGAGCAAAGAAAGTGCTAATATTGTCCGAAACAACAAATAAGATGTCAAAGTATCATTTAATCCATCTGGTTGGTTACTTTGACGATAACTGTCAAATTCTAAAATTATTTCCTCACTTCAGGAGAAAGAAATTCTGGCATGATACGTCTCTAAAAAGTCTTGGCCTAATAAGTGGATAGAGGTAGTAGAACTAAGGGGAGAATGGTAGGTATCTCTCCAAGGGCTTAAACAAAAAGGGAAAAATTCAGAGACAGGAACCTCCTGAGGTTCATTAGAGATCCCCACTGTTTGAGGCAGGGACTGCTTTACAGTAGCAGGCTGGAGCACCAAGAGTGTGGTCCTGGCGTCATTTAGGATTGGAAGAGATTCGTCCCCAATCTGGAGACGTGTTCTCCAAGGCAAATGTGAAGAGTGCCTGTAGTTCTTGGAATTTTGTCATTGAGAATTGGGAGAACATTGGAAAGGCTGGCTGCTTAGAGGGCTGAAGGTGCCTAAACACTTAAATCTGTGACATTTCCCCCCCGGCCTGATTTGGCAATAGCAGAAACTGGTTTTGGTTTCATTTAGGAGCCTCCATACACTGGAGTCAAAGATTAAGAATGTTAACAGTGTTCTCTTGAGATGACTCATCTGGAGTGCAAGCGGCCTCATCTGCCAGACTAAGTCTGGAGTGGACCAGTTTCTTGGTCCTACTGGTCCTTTTTACTGGAAGAAAAATATCTTGGTTCAGCCCATTTATAAACACTGAGTTAAAAGCTGCTCCGGTGGAATTAACATCTGAAAGGAGATCAGAATTTTTAAGTCAACTGTAATAACCATGAATAAGTTCATCAGAGCTTTCGTGCGTGCAAGCCTGCATTTTGTTCCAATCAACAGCATTTGCAAAATCCCGGAAACTGCTTGATGAAGTCCCCTAGCAACTGCCTACGCCTGCTCACATAATAGAGCTTCTCTGGTGGCTCAGATGATAAAGAATCTGCCTGCAGTGCGGGAGACCCAGACTCGATCCCTGGGTATAAAAGTTAGTAGACTGGTCTCCCGGCTGTAATTCTAGAAAGTTTTCAGGACTTTCCCTATTAGCGGGTTTCATCCAGTGTTGAGCCTGGCCTTCCCGACAAGCGTATGAATTAGCCGATATGAGTCAGAGAAGGAAGGCTGATGAATTTTAATGACTGTATTAAATTCCAGGAGGGAGGAGGCTTCCTTCTTCCTGCCGGCCTCTGCTCCGGCACAGGGCACGAGCGCGCCCCCCTGCTGGTCTCCCAGCTCTAACTGAGGTTTCTGTTACTCTTTTCACGGTGGGAACGGATGGTGGTGGTGAAAATCCAGGGCTTAAAATCCCCAAGGATTACTCGACTGAAATCAGGGCCTCTTCTTTGGAAATACTGGTTATATTGTCAGACGTGTTTGTGATTATTTTGTGGCCACTGTTGGCCCTGCTTTCTGTCCCCATCAGGACTCCCAAGAGGTCTGGCCGAAGTCGGTGACAGCATATTTGCGAGGGTTTGACAGGTCAATTCTGAGCACTTCACCTTTCCCCGCCTCCATGGCCCTTACAAAGTGACTTGTATTCTGTGACTTCCCATTGTTTTTGGCACAGTCCTCAGAGATGGCTTCCCCTAGCAGCTGCTGCTACATATATAGTTTCTCTCTGTATAATTTCTGTTGCATCTATAAGCTGCTCTCTCTCTGATTCTGACCAGACTAACTGTGATCCTGTTCACTGACCTGTTCACCAAGTCCATCTACACGTCTGCACATCAGGTCGCCAGGCAAAGACCTGCTCTACTTTTGCCTCCTGTGTAACTAAAGTAGGGTTGGTTTTTGTGACTTGAGCTTTAATCTGTGTATGCAATGATATAGGCAAGTCCCTAGAAGGGGAGAGGGTCGTGACCATATTCTACACAACCACGAGCCCCAGGCTGCATTTTCTGATTCTACAGCCTGAGGAACAAGGAAGTGAAGGAGGTCCTGAGGAAAGCGCTTCATAAAGCCAAGTTGTACTAATTATCTTCACAGTTCTGCAAAATGCTCATCAAAACCTGCCTCTGTTATACTAACCATCTGGGCCCCGGTTATCATTTGCCAGTGGTTGCTCCACATGAGACATGGAATCAGCACCCCCAGAGGCAGGGTATCTTCCGGTAAGGAGTTCCCCATGAAGCCTGCCTCCAGGGAAAGCAATGCAAGATAGAGGCAGAATACCAACAAAGAAATTCCGTATTTTAATGGGGAGAAATACCAATAAAGATTTGAAATTAAATTGAGTAATGGCAACAACAAGGAAGCTTGACATCAGCAGTAACATTAATATTGAGCTAGAGAAAACGGAATAGGGGGATGATGAGATGACAGTTGCACAATGGATTTATGAGAACTACTAACCAAAGATGGCTTTATCATCTGTGAGGGTATTTCCTTATGTGATTAGGCACATTGCATTTTGTCTGAGCGATTTGTAATTTTATTTTTAAGTGAGAAGTTCCATGTAAAGTGCTTGGCCTGGTGCCTGGTACTTTGTGGCCCCTCAGGGATGTTGGCTGTTTCTGTGGCATCAGTTATTATTAGTGGGTTCTACATTCTTTTAACAAAAAAAGTGTTAGTGGCTCAGCCATGTCTGACTCTTTGCCACCCTATGGACTGTGTAGCCTACCAGACTCCTCTGTTCATAGGATTTTCCAGACAAGAATACTGGAGTGAATTGCCATTTTCTCCTCCAGGGGATCTTCCCGCCCCGGGGATGGAAGCCGTGGCTCCTGCATTGACAGATGGATTCTTTACCACTGCACCGCCTGGGAAGCCCATGAGTATGAGAACAAATGCTTATTTCTGCATGTCACTGAATTTGTGTGTAGCTCAGTAAACATTCTATTGTCAAATACTTTTGAGAATTGCTGCACAATACATGCTTCATTTTGGAGATTTATAAAGCATATTATCACACTAAAGTGTCCGAAAAATTATTTAATAAAGACAGTTTACATCATTTAACCCAGTTTCCAAGACATCTTTGAGCATTAAATCCTTTTTTGGTATGTTAAAAGTAAAAAAAAAAAAAAAAATTAAATGCTAACTGGAGTTTGACCTAATTTTTTTCTATTTAGGAGAGATATTTCCCTTTGTTGAGGAAAACATCTCAAAGAGCATCTGGATTATGGAATTTAAGAACCTAATGTATGGTCTAAGTGGAAGGTATTTGGGTATTAAAGATTTAGATTATCACACATAACAATATACAAAGAATTTTGAGTCTTTTCTCAGTGGATTGGATTGGATGGGGATTTAGAAGATGGGGGAACTGGGAGAAGACAGATAAATAAAAGGTGATCTCGGTAGAGAAAGATATGGGTCATATGGTAGCAGGCAGGTTTCACGTGGGGGTGGGGAGCAGCTGGTGACAAATTTCTTGCGATGGGCATGACTGGGGGATTTGTAGCACAATGACAACAATTATTCAATTCTTATTTTCTCCCTTTTCTCTGTAGTACTATGATCCTAAGTTTCTTGCAATAAATTTTACTAAAAACCTGTTACCCAGATAAACACACCATGTTGATTTTGTTTAAGACAGTGAAGGATGAAGAAAACAGGCCATGCTGTACCCTGGTGTGATGTGATATCCTGGTGTGATGTGATACGGAGGAGGGTGAGAAGTAGTGGGAAGTGGGCAAGAGTGTAAATAACACTTGAGTGGAAGCAAGAAAACAGAGCCTCATGGATTCAGCTGTGAGCCCTTGCTCGTCCTCGGAAATTCTGGGGGGAGCTCTGGACTGCACAAAGGATGCACGAAGGGTGAGGGGCGTGCCAGGGATCTTAGCCCAGTCAATTGTTGGCACAAATACCTTCTCTACATTTTCTAGATTATGTAAGCAGTAACACTGAAGCCACGTGACCGGATTCTGGTCACTGGGATGTGAGTGGGAGGGAGGCAGACCAGACCTGGTCCTTAGTGACATCCTTGGTGATCTTTCCCTGACTTCCCTGCACTAGCAGTATTGACGTCTACCTGTTCTAAATGGCTTAGCTGCAAGGCAGATGAGAATGACTCAACCCACACTGGATTTTTCAAGGGTAAATATAAATTCATTGTGTTAAGTCACTGTGTGTCGGGAGCCAGCGTGAGGAATTCCACCCGTGACAAGGTCATGTGGCAGAGCTCTGATGGCAAGGCTAATCAGACCTCAGGTTTTCCCCCTGGAAATTCCTGAGCATCCACCCCCCAAGACCAGAATCTGCCTGCTTTACTATGTTATGCTTTCCACCTACTCTTCTATCATTTACAGGGGACTGTCCCCCCACCGCCTTTTTCTGGAAAAATTAGAGCTTTTAGATAATTAATCTCCTGGGCATAATACGAGTGTTTCAATCCAAAAACCCCTCTTACAGCTTTCTAGCCTGCCTGCAGGCTGCGCATGTGATTGTTTGAGGCCTCCCGACTCGGGGAGGCACAGGAAGCTTAAAACATCCTAGGAATGTCGAGGCTTTCCGAGGAGTCAAAATCATTAGAATAGGACCGATTAAAGGTTTCATTTGTTGAGCCAATACTTGCTGCCAAATTCTCATATCTTTTATTTTTAGGTATAGTTGGTATATAGAAAAACAGGTAGTAGACCTGGTATTAGCAACACTAGATCTTTGAGTTGAGTACTTTCTTTGTTATAACCCACTGCACCTTTGTTCTATAGGAATGTAACTTTTTTGTACTTTGAGGGTGATGCAGAGTAAAGAGAAAACACTTCTAGGGAAAAGGAGTTTTCTGGACAATTATCCAGGAAGAGAGCCATAAAAATGTTAACAAGCATCTTGGCCAGAAGATAATGTAAACCACCTGAGACCTTTTGTATACGGGAGGGTATGCAAAAAGAAAGCCTTGTCTCAATGAGGGTCAGGACTGCTGCCCCTGCATAACTCTTTTTCTTTGTGTACAACTTGGGGTATATAAGCTGATTTTGAAAAATAGTTTTTGGAGTCTTGCACCGATGCTGGGCTTCCCCATGTCGTTCTTTTCTTTTTCCGGCTGAATTCCCATCTGGAGCAGGGAGGCTCATCATGTCTACTTATTTGTCCCGGCTTCTAAGATCCGTAAGAGAGAGAGCCCAAGGCGGGGCACTCTCCGATATTCAAACGGACGCCGGTGGCCCAACGTAGATGGTGCAAGTTCCTTGTCTGGAACTTTATTGGTCTTCCACATAATCCAAGTTATTCAGCCCTCTTTCTCTACTTAATTTTCCTACTATACTATTGTTTCTTAATCTAATCTTATATTAATAAACAAATAAGTTTTTCTCACGCCAACGCCGTCCCCGCTTCGAATTCCCTGGATCCACCGGGGCTGGACCCCAGCAACTGTGATTTTAAGGTAATTTGTTAATACAGCATGACCCAGAGGACTCACTTCTTCACCCAGTGAGCTCTGGCGTGGAGGTGTCTTGTGTGTGGCCATAAAAACATATTGTTTTGGGCAGAAGGGACTGTGGCTTAGGCAGAATTCGTTAGCAGCTAGTGAGCCCAGGGCAGACTCAATTTCTGGTCCGCTCCCTGGGTAGCTCTAAGACCGTGGGCTTCTCTTTGCCACATATCCTCATCAGTGCCAATGGACAGTTTGTTCTCTGTCTCAGTCCCACAGGGATCTTGTGATGATGGAGTGCTTTGAAACAGTTAAAGCTACTCTGCAAGCATTAGATCTGATTGACTTTCCTACGCTTTCTTTTCCTAAGTGGAGGGTAGAGAGGAACGATAATGGAACATCCTTAGGGGAGTAAATGGCCCTTGTTAAGCCTGTGCCCTGAACCTGCTGGTCTCGCCCTCGCTTTTCAAGCACACATCCTAGCCCCAGCGCTACGGTGAACTCTATTTGAGACTGAGAAAGAGGAAAGTTAGTAATACCAGTTCTCTTTATTTAGAATCTTGATATTTTATTCATTATAGAGTTTTGCAATGGAATTTATTTTTTAGCTGTATCTTATGACTGTTTATCTTGTTTACTAAGGCTTTGGGTGCCCCCTTAACTTTGGCATCCGAGGTGAGTGCCTCACTCCTCACCGTAGTCCTGGCCTCGCCTAATACCATCCTGTGCTACTGCCGCGGTGCTCATTGGTCCTGGGAGAAGTCCCTGGGCTTTCTGGACCCTGTGAAGTTGCTCACGTTGTCCCCCTTCCTGAAGAGTCTTGCCTGTCATTTTCCTACCAACACTTGCATCCAAACTGCCTGCCGAAGTCCACCTCCACTGGGAAGCCAGCCCTGATCTACCCCAACTGTAGGCAACCTTGCCTTACTCTGACTCCTGTCGGCACCTTAGTTATACCTCTCTTAGGAGCTTAGTATTTGTTACCCGTAGGATGGCTAGTTATGTAACCTACTAGGCTGTCTAGTCCTTGTAGACAGCTGTTGCTTTTTTTTTTTTTTAGAAGGATTTGTTTCATTATATATCTCCTGCTCTTCATTTAGAATGCTTAGCACAGTGATGAGTCCACAATAGAGGGGGTATCATTTTCTCTTGGTTCTCATAATTGTCCAAGAGAACAATTATTCTGTAATCACTCTGTTCTTCCCATCTTCCTTAGTTCCCTTTCTGAACTGAGACATCTTGAAATTCAGTGACTAAATCAAAATGCCTCTGAATTTGGAGCTAAAGAAATACTGCAGTGTTAAAGACGCAGAGAATTGGCAAAGGCCACGCCAACAAAAAGGATGTGCCAATTTCTCCTCTGGGCAACATGCCAGGCTTTTGTTTTCCCCGTGATTTCATTTGTTTTTAAAGGAAAAAAAGGGAGCAAGGGTGGGGGGCAGACAGTGAAACCCCTGACCTCCAGACAGGGCCCACTTAGAAGACATGATTTATCTTGGTGAGGTCACTATGGTGAGTCCCCATGGTGTCCTTCTGAATAATGTGACCAAAGCCTCGTGTTTACAAAACACCCTATTCCTTCTAGGATGTGGCCACACTGATGAGGGCACAGTTTCTGACATTGTTTTGACTAGAGAAGCTAAAGCCAGAGACATCTCACTTCTCCAGGGAGCATGTGAAACTGGGATTCAGGCTTTTCAGACTCAATTGAGTGGGTGTGTTGAAGGGCTTTGGGAGCTGGGACTGGGACCAGGAGCCTTGCTATGAATCCACGTGAGAAATAACTGAACTGCCTTTCCTTAGAGACCACACCAGCTGTTGACTGGGGACTTCAGACTTCCAGAGACTATCAGTGTCTTAACCAAATGAGATTTAATTGCACTGGAGTTGGGAGCCCAAACAAAGAGGCTTTTCCCCAGTCTTTGCTCTCCTAGCCTGGAACTGAACAAAAACTGGAATGAGGCATATGTAACGAACCAGGCTTAGCAAATCATGGAAACAGAAATATTAAGGGAAGAGAGAGAAGAAAGTGCTCAACAGACCACAGCTGGCAAGGAACTTGAGGGTGACACATGCAGGGGCCAACCTTCAGGCAGCTATGACACTGGTGTCCCCAGGTTGATTCACTAATGTGTGTGTATGTGTGTAGAGTGTAGGAGGAGGGGGAAGGACATTGAGGCCTGGAGAGATAAGGTAATTTGCTCAGGGTCATCACTAAGCAGATTTGGGAGGATAAGATCTACCCAGACCCCCTGCTCCCCAGCACAGCGGTCTCTCCCCAGACCCTTATGATTCTCAAGCAGTGGAAGAGAAATGACTTTTCAGAGACAAAGGAAAAATTAGTGAAAAAGAGAGAAGAGGAGTGCAGGGAAAAGGTGAAGTGGAATTCAGGTGAGGAAACTGTTCTGGTCGCCTTGGTTCATGCTCAGTTCAGACCACCAGATCCAATTTCTTGGATTCACCATTCTCTCCAACACGTCAGTGCAACACTGGCCTAGCCGCCAGAGTCTAACACTTTAAAGATGATCAAAGACCTTCTCTACTCCCCTGCACTGCACCTCTACCAAGGAATTTCTGTCTATTAGCACAAGAGTCTCCATCAGCCTTCAGATAGGGAGAGACTGCAGAGCTCGTTTTCATGCTTGTCTGCATAAAGGCAGACATTTCTCTGGTCCTCTTGGGCTGCTGGAATCGACTCGTGATGCATGTAAAATCCTGCTTTAAGATAAATAGGGCTTCTGTGTGCTGTTTTGTTCCTAATGGCAGTTCCATTTTAGCTGTGCAATCTTGGAGGCAAGATGGAGTTACTTAAACTCTGTCTCAGTTGCCTCATCTGTGAAGTGGGGATAATAAAAGTTCCTGCCTCATAAAGTGAATGTGGGGGATTAAGTGACTTACTATATAAATCACTTAGAATAGTGTCTATATATGTGCACTCTGTTATTAAAGAAAATATCATCCTTTTAAGATCTATTTTTGTGCTCTACAGCAGCTCCCCACTAGCGATCTGTTTCACACACAGTAGTGTATACATGCCAGGGCCACTCTCCCCATGCATGCCACCTTCTCCTCTCAGATGACCCAGAGGAGAGGGAGGGGTGGGAGCTCACAAGGGAGAGGATTTATGTATTCAGAAAACGAAGATCATGCATTTGGCCCCATCACTTCATGGGAAATAGATGGGGAAACAGTGGAAACAGTGTCAGACTTTATTTTTGGGGGCACCCAAATCACTGCAGATGGTGACTGCAGCCATGAAATTAAAAGATGCTTACTCCCTGGAAGAAAAGTTATGACCAATCTAGATAGCATATTGAAAAGCAGAGACATTACTTTGCCAACAAAGGTCTGTCTAGTCAAGGCTATGTTTTTTCCAGCGGTCGTGTATGGATGTGAGAGTTGGACTGTGAAGAAAGCTGAGCACCGAAGAATTGATGCTTTTGAACTGTGGTGCTGGAGAAGACTCTTGAGAGTCCCTTGGACTGCAAGGAGATCCAACCAGTCCATTCTAAAGGAGATCAACCCTGGGTGTTCTTTGGAAGGAATGATGCTAAAGCTGAAACTCTAGTACTTTGGCCACCTCATGAGAAGAGTTGACTCATTGGAAAAGACTGATGCTGGGAGGGATTGGGGGCAGGAGGAGAAGGGGACGACAGAGGATGAGACGGCTGGATGGCATCATGGACTCGATGGGCGTGAGTCTGAGTGAACTCCGGGAGATGGTGATGGACAGGGAGGCCTGGCGTGCTGCGATTTATGGGGTCGCAAAGAGTCGGACATGACTGAGCGACTGAACTGAACTGGACTGATAGCTGATTCATGTTATTGTACAGCAGAAACTAATACAACATTGTAAAGCAACTATATTCCAATTAAAAAATAGTAAAAAAAAAATCTATTTTTGGTAAGCTAAGAGGATCTAATTAAGACAACAGCTTTCTGTTAGGTAAGTACACTGTTGTGTTGAGATTGGTAGGCTAAGTCCAAGGATGGCTTATGATCTCTATGAATATTCATCAATTTTATTGGGTTCTTATGAGTTTAGCTTTTAAATTTTTCATAAAAATAAATACAATCACTTGAAGATCTGCACAGTGCCTTTCTCTCTGAAGTGTGCTTTATATCTCATTGATAATTTTGTTGCACAAAAGCATGTTGAGGTTTACTGTGTGCTGAGCTCCGGGGCACATACTCTGACCAGGGAAGACAGTCTCAAGGAGACTTCCTGCGGGAAGTAGGCTCTGAGCTGGGGTCTGAAGGTGGGGAGAGGCTTGGGCAGGACACTGAGGAAGGGAACGTTAAGATGTTTCAGCAGTAGTAAGGGCCTGCGGAAAGCACAGAGGTGTGAGTGAAGGTAGGGGATTAGAGAAGCCGCAAATTCAGGCGGCTGGAGAAAAGGGTGAGGGTGGGCTGCGGCTGTGGGTTCAAGGAGTGAGAAGTGAGAAAGAGGCACAAGGGAGTAAGCAGGGGAGGCCTCGTGGAGGGCTTTCCACGACACACCCAGAGGTCTAGGAACATCCTGTCCTTGACGGGGCGCCATGCCTGGAGTTTTTAGGTGGATTATTGGCTGCACTGAGACTTTGCTGCTGCACACAGGCTTTCTCTAGCTGTGGCGAGCTGGGCAATTCTCTCTAGGTGTGGAGGGGCCTCTCACTGCGGTAGCTCATCTTGTTGCAGAGTTTAGGCTCAGCCGCTGTGGTGCATGGGCCCTGTTGCTCTGTGGCAGGTGGAACCTTCCCAGACCAGGGATCGAACTCATGTCTCCTGCACTGGCAAGTGGCTCCTTAACCCCTGAACCACCAGAGAAGTCCTAGGTCTGGATTTTTTAACAGGAGAATGAAGAGGGATTCTATTAAAGTCTTAGAAGTATCACTCTGGCTATACTGAGGAAGAACTGGCAAGAAGCCGGCCCCGGGGGCAGGGGAAGCTGTTAGGTACAAGGCTCTTGTTTTGATCCAGGCAAGAAATGAAGAGGGTTTGAAATCAGGGAGGAGCTATGGTCATAGAAGAAAAAAAGGGAAGGGGTCCCGAGATGGATATTTTGGTGGGAGGCAGGACCCCACGTATCAACCCCTGTTGGAGAGAGAGGGAAATCCTGGTTGAGTGGTTATCTGCGTGCAGGGGTTTACACAGCTGGGTGGGAGAAAAGCACTGCTTGGTTTTCTTGACATACCAAGATGACTCCATGTCACACATGTCACAGGACTGCCTCGGATGTCAGAGTTCAGGCCAGTCCTCTCTGAAGCCCCCACGTAGCCCCTGGATGTTGTCCACAAGACGTGCTCAACATTGTGGTCAACCAGAGAGAGATGGAAATCCCCCGCGCGGCGGCACTACTTGCTCCTCATCCTCGCCTCCTCGGGTGCCCCCGGCCTCACGGCGGAGGAGCCGCTCACCTCTGTGCCGGAGCTCCTCCTCGCCGCCCGCGCGGACCGCCCCGCGCCGCCTGCCTGCCCCGCCCACTCCTGTCGTCTAACTGGTCCCCCGTCGGGACCGGGGGCCTGATCGTGCCGGCCCGCGCCGCCTGCCTCCCCCGCCCGCTCCTGTCGTCTAGCCGGTGCCCGTCGGGGCCACGTGGCGGCGGCTCCGGCGGCCGGCCTGCTGCCCCTCGCGGCCGCGCTGAGGCTCCTCTGCCCGGGGTCTGCGCCCCTCGCGGCCGCCCTGAGGCTCCCCCGCCTGGGGGGTGGCCGCCCTGGGGCTCCCCCTCGGGGGCCGCGCCGTGCCCTTCTCCGCGTGCCCCGCCCGCCTCACTGCGGCGGCGCTGTCCTTGGGGCCCTCATCCTCACGTGTCTGAGAGGTCCCCGCGGCCGGACCACGACGGCGATCCCCGTGTGGGACCCGCTCATCGACGGCCTGAGGAACAAGGGAGTGCTGGAGGCCCTGAGGAAGGTTCTCAGCAGAGCCGGGGGGTCCTAACCACCCAACCTGGAAATCCCTGAGGATCGTTTTCCTCGCAGTGCCAGCATTCTGGGAACTCATTATTTATAGCATGTTCCATGTTTAAATGTTGTGTCATGGTGTAAGGCATGAAAAAGAACCAGAACTTTTAGTTCCAGGGAAAGAAAAGAAGGAAAGGAAGAGGCAGCTTAGGAAGAGGTTGGAGTAAGAGCTCTAACTCCCAGGACAGTGACAAAAATCCTGAAATGAAATCCTGTGTAATCTTTTCATGTATCCATCCATCAGTCCATCCATTAATCCACCTTATTCTTTTGATGCATTTCAAAGTGAGTGAGAGACATCAGGATTAATACCCTTCTATCCTATATAGGCAAGAATGATGTCATCAATTAGGATTCAATATTTAGATTATGTTTATTTAAAAATCTTTTGAAATTGAACTATAGTTGGTTTAAAATACTGTGTTAGCATCACTTGTACAGCATAGTGATTCAGTATTTTTGTAGGTTTTACTCCAGTACAGTTTATTACAAGATATAGCTATAATTCCCTGTACTATACAGTATAGCCTCCTTGCATATCTATTTTACACCTAGTAGTTTGAATCTGATAATCTCATACTCTAATTTGTCCCTCCCCCTTTCCCCCTCCCCTTTGGTAGCCACAGTTTGGTCTGTTTTACATATACAGTCATTTGTATTACTTTGCAGATTCCACATATAAGTGATACCACATAGTATTCGTCTTTCTCTCTCTGACTTATTAAGCATAATAGGTCCATTCATGTTGCTGCAAATGCATTATTTCTTTTTTCATGGCTGAGTAATATTCATACATATACATAGAGAGCACATCTTTTTTTTTTTGGATGTGCTGTGCAGCTTGTGGGATCTTAGTTCCCCAAGCAGGGATTCAACCCAGGCGCCCTGCAGTGGAAACACAGAGTCCTGACTACTGTCCTGGACGTTTCCATGGAACATATTCTTAATCCAGTCATCTGTTGATGGGCACTTGTGTCGCTTCCCTGTCTTGGCTATTATAAATAGTGCTGCTATGAACACTGGGTGCATGTGTCTTTCTGAATTAGAATTTTCAGTTTTTCTGGATATATACCCAGGAATGGAATTCCTGGATCATATGGTAGTTCTATTTTTAATTTTTAAGGAAACTGTATAATAGTGTTCTCCATAACGGCTATACCAATTTACACTCCAATCAATAGTGTACATCCTACCCAATGTTTGTTACTTGTAGACTTTTTTACAATAGCCATTCTGACAGATGTGAGGTGATAGCCCATTGTTGAAATAAACTCAAAATGGTTTAAAGACTAAATATAAGAATGGAAACCATGAAACTCCAAGAAGAGAACACAGGCAGAACACTGACATAAAGCATAGCAGTATTTTCTTGGCTCAATCTCCTAAAGCAAAAGAAATAAAAGCAAAAATAAACAAAGGGGACCCAACTAAACTTAACAACGTTGGCACAGCAAAGTATACCATTGACAGAAATGAAAAGATAGCCTAGGGAATGGGGGAAAATAACTGCAAATAACATGAAGGATAAGGGATTAATATCCAAAATATACAAACAGCTCAAATAACTCCATATCAAAAAAACAAACAACCCAATGAAAAAGGGCAGGAGACCTGAATAGGCATTTTTTCAAAGAAGATACACAAATGAGCATGTGAAAAGATGCACAATTTCACTAGTTATTTGAGAATTGCAGATTATGTTTTTGTATTTTGGGTTTTTTTTTTTTTTTGGCTGCATTGTGCAGCATGCTGGATCTTAGTTCTCCAATCAGGGATCAAACCCACGCAGCCTATAGTGGAAGCATGGAATCTTAACCACTGGACCACCAAGGAAGTCCCAGATTATGTTTATTTTTAATAATTAAATTAAGGTAGTGACCTGATAGTCCAGTTAATAGAGCTGACCCTGCTGTTGGTACTCTTCAGACTCCTGTCGTCGTCTCCCAGACACTCACTTCAATCTCTTTGTGCTCCCAATAACATGTTTGTCAATTACTGTCCCCACTGGAAATATGACCTGTTCTTTCTTCTTCTCCCCCTGTTACAGCTCCCATCCCTCATATCATTTGCCTGAGAATCCACTTGGTGACTTCTTCCATTCCCACTGCCCGTAATGGTATCTTCAGAATCTGTATCATAGATGTGGACTCTCTATGTTCTTCAAGCTTTTGACCTCAGGGAGGCAGAGCATTGCTGTGTTCCATGCCTGGGTGGGCAGGAGGAAATCCTTGTCTGCACTGGCCCCTGGGCTCTGCAAAAGCTCCACCTGTATACAAAGCTTTGCAGAGTCTGTTGGGTCTTGCTCTTCACTTGTCTGACTACAGGTATCTTAGTCAATTCCAACGCACTAGGAAGGAACAGGCCTCACTTACTTATTAGTCTACATTTTTCCTTTGATCCCCATTCTTGGAATTCAAACTCCTTTTTACCCTGTTCTTGGCTTCCAGACCCTGATAAGTTGGCTGTTTTGAGATATTAGTCTGCCATCTTCTTAGTCTGTCGGCTTTCTGAATAAAGTCGTATTTCTTGCCTCAACACCTCATCTATGGATTTACTGGCATATCATGAGGTGAACTGAGAGAGTCTGGACTCGGCAATAGGACTCCTCCCATCACCCTTCTCAAGTGCCTCCCGACAAATGATTTCCAAGGAGACTTCATATTATAAGCCAGGTCTTTCAGGAACCATCAAAGAAGGGACTTGTTGGTATTGTGGTCTCTCTAGTGACTTCAGGAGACGATCCCACCATCCTTGGCCCCAGACCTAAAAGAGGAGTCCTGGGGACCACACTGTTAAGTAGAAGAGATGGGAGAAGAAAAGCCACCGCTGGTTCAGGGACAGGACAAGATAGCAGGTACTACCTACATTGGTTGCAGGAGACCTGAGCAATATGGCATGATTTTCAAGGTGCCAAGATGTGGTCAGATTCCCTCTTAAATCCCCTTTCTTAGCTGCTGATTCCTTTGCTTGAAATTAGCCTGCTTAGCTTTGAGAAATGGACTATTTCTTGCCATCTCAGTAAACATGATGTCACAGTCTCCCAGCAATTGCAGCCCTCCGGGGTGAGCCTGTGAGCCCTGAGGAAACTAAGGAAGGAAAAGAATACCTTCCACTAGCAGCTGTCAGACTGCTGTCACTCCCTACGGTGAGCCCCAAGGAAGCTCAGCATGTGGAAATATGGGATACTGGCCCCAGATAGCTGAGGTGCACATCAAAGGAATGATTTCTGTGAGACCAGACTCTTGCATCTTCCCATCCACAGAGAAGAGCTAAATTCCTTAACTTGGGCTATCTGGTTTTCTTTAATTTATGATAATCTTTTGATGTTCTGGCTACCTACCCTTTGTTGCAAAACTTCTGTATAACCTGGTTTCCCACCTTGACTCCTAGGAGCAGTTCTTTCAGGCTTACATGAGTTGCTGTCTCCTGGGCCTGAAGTCTTAAAATTCCCACTGAATAAAACATAATTCATCTTTTAGGTTGTGAATATTTTTTTAAGTTGACAAACTTTTCTGGAGATTGTAGGATATGATAGAAAGAATGCTAGCTGGTGACTGCTGCTAATCAACTGTGTGTTCTTCCATAAGATAATTCCCATTGTGTACCTCGATTTCTCCTTCTGCAAAATTGGGGAGAGGTTGGAATGAGAGCATTTTGAGTCCCTTTGTCATATGGCATTCTATATATCCAGGCTTTAATTCTGTTAAAGTGTAAAAGATTTTTATACTTTAGAGAACCCACAGTATGCATTGTCAGCCACTTTCTTCAGAAGAGGACCATCTCAGAGGTGTCTCTGAGCATGAATTAGGATGGGAAGTGGGTGCCTGAGAACCAGGTAACTGAGAGATATGGAAATGGGTGCCAAGGCTAAGGAAGATGAAATAGCCTGAGACAAACATGCTATACTTTACACTGGCATCTTATCAGTTCAGTTCAGTTCAGTCACTCAGTCGTGTCCGACTCTTGGCGATCCCATGAATCACAGCACACCAGGCCTCCCTGTCCATCACCAACTCCCGCAGTTCACTCAGACTCACGCCCATCGAGTCAGTGACGCCATTCAGCCATCTCATCCTCTGTCGTCCCCTTCTCCTCCTGCCCCCAATCCCTCCGAGCATCAGAGTCTTTTCCAATGAGTCAACTCTTCGCATGAGGTGGCCAAAGTACTGGAGCTTCAGCTTTAGCATCATTCCTTCCAAAGTAATCCCAGGGCTGATCTCCTTCAGAATGGACTGGTTGGATCTCCTTGCAGTCCAAGGGACCCTCAAGAGTCTTCTCCAACACCACAGTTCAAAAGCATCAATTCTTCGGCACTCAGCCTTCTTCACAGTCCAACTCTCACATCCATACATGACCACAGGAAAAACCATAGCCTTGACTAGACGGACCTTTGTTGGCAAAGTAATGTCTCTGCTTTTCAATATGCTATCTAGGTTGGTCATAACTTTTCTTCCAAGGAGTAAGCGTCTTTTAATTTCATGGCTGCAGCCACCATCTGCAGTGATTTTGGAGCCCAAAAAATAAAGTCTGACACTGTTTCCACTGTTTCCCCATCTATTTCCCATGAAGTGATGGGACCAGATGCCATGATCTTCATTTTCTGAATGTTGAGCTTTAGGCCAACTTTTTCACTCTCCACTTTCACTTTCATCAAGAGGCTTTTTAGTTCCTCTTCACTTTCTGCCATAAGGGTGGTGTCATCTGCATATCTGAGGTTATTGATATTTCTCCCAGCAATCTTGATGCCCGCTGTGTTCCTTCCAGTCCAGCGTTTCTCATGATGTACTCTGCATATAAGTTAAATAAGCAGGGTGACAATATACAGCCTTGATGTACTCCTTTTCCTATTTGGAATCAGTCTGTTGTTCCATGTCCAGTTCTAACTGTTGCTTCCTGACCTGCATACAGATTT
>SJXO01006832.1:72903-85841 GCA_006408615.1 Connochaetes taurinus
TCAGAATTTTCCATAGTGTATTGTGATCCACATAGTCAAAGGGTTTGGCATAGTCAATAAAGCAGAAATAGATGTTTTTCTGGAACTCTCTTGCTTTTCCATGATCCAGCGGGATGTTGGCAATTTGATCTCTGGTTCCTCTGCCTTTTCTAAAACCAGCTTGAACATCAGAAAGTTCATGGTTCACGTATTGCTGAAGCCTGGCTTGGAGAATTTTGAGCATTACTTTCCTAGCATGTGAGATGAGTGCAATTGTGCGGTAGTTTCCTTCACTATCTCCTGGGGTTTGCTCAGACTCATGTCTATGGAGTCAGTGATGCTATCTAGCCATTTCATCCTCTGCCACACTCTTTTCCTTTTGCCTTCAATCTTTCCCAGCATCAGGGTCTTTTCCAATGAGTCAGCTCTTTGCATCAGGTGACCAAAGTATTGGAGCTTCAGCTTCAGCACCAGTCTTTCCAATGAATATTCAGGACTGATTTCCTTTACGATGGGCTGGTTGGGTCTCCTTGCAGTCCAAGGGACTCTCACGCGTCTTCTCCAACACCACAGTTCAAAAGCATCAATTCTCAAGCGCTCAGCTTTCTTTATAGTCCAAGTCTCACATCCATACATGACCACTGGAAAAACCACAGCTTTGGCTAGACGAACCTTTGTCGGCACAGTGATGTCCTTGCTTTTTTAATATGCTGTCTATGTTTGTCATAGCTTTCCTTTCAAGGAGAAAGCATCTTTTAATTTCTTGGCTAACCTGATGTGTACTCTAACGTTTTTGTCCTTCACTGGTCTTATAGCTTACTTTTGACATTCACCCACTAGCATTGGCATCAACCCTTCAGCGTGACTTCTAATCAGGAATTAATGGTGCCACTTAGCCCAAGGCTTTGGCACTGATCTCAGAAGAGCTTTGCTCTGATTTCACAATTGAACCTCACTGTTACAGGGGACTACATTTCACACTGAGGTTGGTCACCTTGTTCTGTTGATCTCCACTTTTCTTGGGGTGTTTGTCTCTATAAAGATTTTGCAGTTCTAGAATATGTCAAGTGAGGGCAGAGATAGCATGATAAGCTGTTACAGCAAGATGAGTTTTTCCACAGCAAACTTATGGGTGCTAGGCTATCTTCAGTCTTCTTGGTTGGCTTAGTGGTAAAAGATTCTGCCTACCAACGCAAGAGAGGTGAGACAGGGGTTCAATCCCTGGGTCAGGAAGATCCCCTGGAGGAGGAAATGGCAACCCACTCCAGTATTTGTACCTGGAAAATCTCATGGACAGAGGAGCCTGGTGGGCTACAGACCACGGGGTCACAGAGAGGCAGACACAGCTGCGCACACATGCATGCAGGCTCTTGAGCCTTGATCCAGTGTGAGAGCCACCCAAGTATGGATGGGGGAAGATAGTAGAGACGGGTGCCGGGGAAGAGCTTGATCCAGCGTGAGACCCACCCAAGTGTGGATGGGGGAAGATGTGAGACCCACCCAAGTGTGGATGGGGGAAGATAGCAGAGACGGATCCTGGGGAAGAGCTTGAAACAGGGAGGGGTCAAAGTTGACTCTTCCAGGCTAGATCTGTTTCTTTGGCCACTTTTTAAAATCATAATCACATATAATGGCCTGGCTCAGAGACTCCTATCCTTCCGCCTGACCATTAAGCTAAAGTGCCTTTGTTCAGAACTCTGTCCTCCCAGAGATGGCAGGAAGGAAGAAATTAACACATTCCCCTTCCTGAGGCTTGCCATTTTAGGAGATACATGCAAGATTAAATGACCCTTTTCACTTTGTTTTCTCACCTTCCCCCATCTCTGATCCATAAAAGAACCTGGCATCCAGACCCCAAAAAGATGGTTATTTTGAGACATTAGTCTGCCATCTTCACAAGCAGCCAGTTTTCTGAATAAGGTTGGATTCCTCACCTCAACACCGTATCCCTGGGATTCACTGGCCTCTTGTGCAGTGAGCAAAGTGAGCTTGGACATGGTAACAAGCTGACGATATGTCCTGCTTTCACCAAAACCCACGGAGGCTCAGCCATTGGGCGCACCTAATAACTGAAGGAAAAGTCTCTCTTAAAGGGCAATGGTTTCCTCTTCCATCGCTCTTGAGACATCCATCTAGAAGGATGCGGCTCTCCTTCTGTTCCTCTCCAAATTCCTTTCCCACTATGAGTGATTGCTTCAGGGGAAGCCAGTCTGACTGAGACTTAAAGCAGCCAGATCCTGAGCTGAGTCATCAAGAGATGCCTTTTTGGAATGATTACTGCTCTGTGTTTGGCATTTGGTCAACAGCTGAGCTTTTCTAGAGCTGCCCTGCCTAAGGATATCCTTTCCCTAGGAACTCTCATTCCGCAGGGTATTAATCTGCTTTCAGTGAAAAAGTCCTGTGGTCAAATACTTTTGGGAAATGGTGGGTTAAAGAATGCTGACAAGGTTTCTTAGTAATTGGACCTTATAGACCCATTAACATGCTGATATGCCATAAGATTTTCCATTAGGAGAATGTAGTATGCAGTGATTTCCAAACTTATGAGAATGGTAAGCCTATTTTCTTCCCTGGCATGTCTACTAAGACACCTGGGTAAACATAAGCCTTTATAAAGTAGGAGAACCCTTTGGCAGTGGTTCTCAAACTTCGCTGCCCAATGTAATTAACTGGGGATTTAAACAATATGGATGTCTGGCTCAGACACTCAAATATTCTAGATTAATTGTGTAGGGATACACTCAGGGCCTCAGGTTTTAAAAACTTCCCAGGTGATTCTATCAGGCAGTGAATTTGAGAATCATTACCCCAGATCCTCCTGTCTTATGCCATCTTCCAAGCAGGCTTAGTCAGCAGAGCACTGACTTGGCTCACATCATTGTTTGGCCACCAAGTAGCTGCATAGCCCTCTCTGTAGCTATGTTTTCAAAATTTATATGACAAAAAATAAAATAAAATAAAACCCACCCTGATGATCTTAGATCTCCTTAGATCTCCAGGAAAGTACTTATGGGGCTTCAGAAAAACCATGCTCTTCAAGAATATGCCTTTGCTATTTTACTTGACGGTAGACAGCATGGGCTTCCCAGTTGGCTCAAGAGGTAAAAAATCTGCCCGTCAATGCAGGAGATTCAGGAGACATGGGTTTGATCCCTGGGGTAGGAAGATCCTTGGAGGAGGAAATGGCAACCCACTCCAGTATTCTTGCCTGGAAAATGGACAGAGGAGGCTGGTGGATTACAGTCTATAGGGTTGAAAAGAGTTGGACATGACTGATCACACACAGCACAGTGGATCTGGCAGGACTAGGGCTCCTGAGAATGCTTCCCAAGGCACCATCTCTAGATCTAATTTTTGAAGATTAATTTATCAGAACCGCCTGCAGTGTCTGTTAGCAATGTAGATGCCTGTGCCCTCTGGCACAGACACTTCATCGGAATGTATGGATGTGGAGCAGTGCTAAACCAGTTCCCTGTGTAATTCTTATACTCGCTGAGTCTGAGAAGCAGTGCCCTGGAGCAGAGGCAGGTCACCATTAAGAGTGTGCTCAGCTTGCCTGGGGGAAGTCTGCTCAGGACCTGCTCAAATCTGCCTTTGCAATTATCATCTTGACCCTTCCACTCTGAAGATTCTCTTTCTGTCAAATGGTGAACTATCAGAGTCACCAATTACAGCACGTCTTGGCCATGGGTTGGGGCTGGGGGAAGTGTGTGCTTACAAAACAGCCTCCTTTGGGGATCAGGTCCTCAGGCGGGTAAGAATCCGCCTGCAATGCAGGAGACCTGGGTTCGATCCCTGGGATGGGAAGACACCCTGGAGAAGGGAAAGGCAACCCACTCCGGTCTTCTGGCCTGGAGAATCCCATGGGTGACAGGAACCTGGAGGGCTACCATCCATGGGGTTGCAAAGAGTCATGACTGAGTGACTAAACACAAGCATGTAGTTGGCTAGAGTGTCACTGTGCAGAATGCCTGAGGAAGTTCTCAACTGAGATACAGAAAATCTTCAAAGAAATGTGTTTCTTTTGGTACAAGGTAGAAATGAGACAAGGCATCAGCTCCATCAGACCCTGGTGGCAAGATGTAAGAGGGGGCTTTGGGAGTTTGAAATTAAAGAGAAAAGTTCAAAGGTATCAGACGTTTTGGTGGGAAGATAAATTGTCTTTCCCTGGAGACTTACCCTGGGGACCAATTATGGCATGATGCTAGGGCAGCAAGTACAAAAAGCACCACCAGAAAGGTCTAGTGCAGGATCAGAAGCTCAGGGAGAGAGGCCAATCCCCAGGCCCTGATATCCTGGGCTAAGTCTAAAAAAGAATCCTGGGTGACTCTAACATCAGGGATGCATTGTTTTGTTAAGGGTGAGAGGAATTCCATGAAGTTAGAATAAGACATAGTGGTTCTGGAAGCAACCCCCCATGAACCAAGTTGCTGGGATTATGGACTCACGCTGCATTTTCTATTTAAAGAGGACGAAGACAAAATAATTGAAGTCCAGAGAAGAAAAGTGACTTGCCCTGGGCCATAGCTCTAATGTGAGTGAGCTAAGACCCAGGTCTCCTCTAGATCAGCTGGTCATTGACAGAGGAAACACTAAAGAAAGAAAGAAGACGCCAGTGAAGTGGCAATCAGGTAAGGATGGTTCATGCCTCTGCTCGTGCTGCAAAATCTAATTTCCAGTCCTTGTTACTATGTCTAATGGGTCAGCTTAGTTTTGGCCTGGCTGCTGGTACATCAGGCAAGCAAACATGACTGAAACCCTCCTTTACAGCCCTATTCTAGAACTCTATTAAGAGCCCTCAAATCCATTCACCCAGATTCCTCTGACAGTGCTTGGGCAACACCAGGCTGCAGAAATAGTTCTGCTTTCAAACTGGGATGCTGTTTATTATTATCAAGGGTGTCCCTGGTGGCTCAACTGGTAAAGAATCCGCCTGCAATGTGAGAGACCTGGGTTTGATCCTTGGGTTGGGAAGATCCCCTGGAGAAGGGAAAGGCTACCCACTCCAGTATTCTGGCCTGGAGAATTCCATGGACTGCATAGTCCATGGGGTTGCAAAGAGTCAGAGATGACTGAGCAACTTTCACGCACTTATTATCACTGCTGCTTTTATTAGGGACTGTGAGAACAACCAACAATGCTTATCGAGCTTTGTGAGGTGCTAAAAGGAACTTATGTTTGCTCTTTGGAGTCAAAGGTTAATGCAAGTACTTGCAAAAACCAAAAAAAACAAACAGAAAACCCTCGATAAGCCAGCCAGCTCTAATCAGGATAACAGCTATTTGTTAAAGATGCATGTCGTCAGACTGAAAATAGAAATATTCCTATAAGCACAGCTCACTGCTGATTGCTAATGGATTTTTTGTTATTTGTGCTTTTTTTTTTTGTTCATAGAATATAAATTGCCCTTCCTTAAAATTTTAAATAGCCACCATATATATGTACAGCACTTCTGCATCTATTTTAATCTTTGCATTAATATTATCTCATAAGCAGGGCTGATATAATGATCCCCTTTTGACAGAAGAGGAAATTGAGGTTCAGAGAGGTTAAGTGCCTTGTGGAAGATCAAACAGATAATTGAGGACAGAGTTGCACATTCAAAAGCTGACTTGTAAGGGTGGGGAAGGAGAGGGAGGGATGAATTGAGAGAGTAGCGTTGAAACATATACATTATCATATGTAATAAAGTAGGTAGCTAGTGGGAAGTCACTGTGTAACACAGAGAGCTTAATCAGGTGCTCTGTGACAATCTAGAGGGGTGGATGGGGTGAGGGGTGAAAAGGAGGTTCAAGAGGGAGGAAACACAGGCATGCTTAAGACTGATTCACCTTGCTGTATGGCAGAAACCAATACAACATTGGAAAGCAATTATCCTCCAATTAAAAGTAAATAAAAGCTGGCTTGTAGAGGGGATATCTGTACACATATAGCGGATTCACTTTGCTGTACAGCAGAAACTAACACAACATTGTAAAGCAACTATACTGCAATCAAAATTAATTAAAAAAACAGCTGACATACGTTAATCTCTTGGTCTTCATTCTTAGTATAAGGGAAGCAGCCATTACTTTTTAAAATTTAAATTAAAAAATTGTTTTTTACAATGTTGTGTTGATTTCTGCTCCTTAAAAATCTAGGAACAGATCTACCATGTGACCCAGCAACCCCACTCCTGGGCATATTCCCTGAGAAAACAAAAGAGAAATATCTACCCCAGTATTCACGGCAGCAGTTTACAATAGCTGGGGCATGCGAGCAAGCTAGATGTCCAGGACTGATGGAAGGACAGAGAAGCTGTGGTGCATGTTACAGTGGAAGCATTCACGACTTTTTATCCTATATGGTTGCGAGCTCTGTATTTGTTCATTTCCACATTAGGCTGCCAAGTTCGTTGATGTCCAGAGCTTTACCTATCGGACACTCAGCTTAAATCTCTTCCTGAAAATGGCTTGAACGTCTCTTCAGGGATCCCCGTATGGGGCGCTGGGGTCTCCGCCTTCACAGGCAAACCGCCGGGTGGATGCCTGGGAGGAATTCCACGGCAGTGACGGAGTTCCTCTTGACGGCGTTTGCGGACCACCCCCGCTGGGGGCTCCCGCTCTTCGCGGTCTTTCTGGGCCTCTACCTGCTCACCCTGCTGGGGAACTGCGGGATGATCCTCCTGATCCGCCAGCACCGCCGGCTGCACACCCCCATGTACTTCTTCCTCGGCCACCTCGCCCTCGTGGACATCTGCTACTCGTCCACCGTCGTCCCCCAGGTGCTGGGGGTCCTGCTGGAGCGCGGCGTCGTCCTCTGCAGGGCGCGCTGCGCCGCCCAGTTCTTCCTCTTCACCTTCTTCGCGTCCGTGGACTGCTACCTCCTGGCGATCATGGCCTACGACCGCTGCGTGGCCGTGTGCCGCCCCCTGCTCTACGTGGCCGTCGTGACCGAGAAGGCCCGCTGGGCTCTGGTCGCGGGGGCGTACGCGGCGGGCTTCTCCAGCGCCTTGATTCGAACGGCCACTGCCTTCACGCTCTCCTTTTGCGGGAACAACCGGATCGACTTTATTTTCTGTGACCTCCCGCCTCTGCTGAAGCTCTCCTGTGGGGACAGCTCCACCCAGGAGGTGGTGATCATTGTGTTTGCCGTTTTGGTCATGCCTGCTTGTATCCTGATCATCTCGGTTTCCTACGTGTTCATCGTCCTGGCCGTCGTGCGGATGCGCTCCTCCGGGGGCCGGGCCAAGACCTTCTCTACCTGCGCCTCCCACCTCGCTGCCGTGGCTCTCTTCTTTGGGACCCTCATCTTCATGTACCTGCGGGACAGCTCGGGCCAGTCCTCAGAGGCGGACCAGGGGGTGTCTGTGCTCTACACGGTGGTGAGCCCGATGCTGAACCCGCTCATCTACAGCCTGCGGAACAAGGAGGTCAAGGAGGCGGTCCTGAAATCCTTGAGCCGACCGACTGTTTCTGGGAGGTTCTAGATGGGCCTTCATCAGATATGTCACTCCTTAGTTGCTCCACCTTTCCTGTCTTTCCTCAAGTGTCACCTACTTGGGAAGATTTCCCCAGATAACCTTATTAAAATGGCACCTAACATTCCATCTCCGTTTTCTGATTTACTGTGTCATGTAATACTTGTCAGGGCTTTCCCGGTGGCTCAGTGGTAAAAAAATGTCTGCCTGTGATGTTGTAAGAGATGCAGGAGATGCTGGCTCAATCCCTCGGTCAGGAAGAGCCGCTGGAGGAGGGCATGGTGTTGTGCTACTCCAGTATTTGTGCCTGGAGAGCGCCATGGACAGAGGGGCCTGGTGGGCTACAGTCCATAGCGTCCAGAAGAGTCGAGAAGAGTAGGACTGAAGCAACTGACTACACACGCACATAATGCTTGTCAGGATCTGACGCACTGGGTTATAAACATGTGATATTGTCTAGTCCTCACAACCAGAAAGTAAGCCACGTGAGATGAAGCACTTTCATCTGTGAGATTCATTTCTGTATGCCCCCGGGGCTTAGCAAAGCACCTACCACACAAAAGGCTCTCAGTAAATATTTGTTGAATGTATGAATTACTCTCAGGTTCCAGTGTCGACATTTAAGTTCCAACTTCTTCTGTTCCGAGTGTTTTTATCTGCCAAGTGGGTTTACCTAACGTAAAGGACCATGATTTTGAGGATTCAATGCACAAATGGGTAAGAACCATGTTGATCTTATTCCCTAGCATCTGTTGACTGTAATGCATTGCCTGGCACGACTGATGAATGAGGCAAGTTGAAAAAAACCTATCTACCAATGCAACTATGTTTTGATCCAAAGGGATTTTCCAAGCCCCATCATTTATGTTTTCACTGTTTCTCTTCTTATTATTCCTGTGGGTTTTGAATGATAATATGAATATTAGTGATGATAATGATGGATAGATAGCAACAGTCGAGATTTATTAGGCATTTATCACCTTCCAGGAACTGTGGTGTTTGCTCCAGGAATTATTTGATTTAATTCTTTCCACAACACTGTGAAGCATGTTTTATTGTTATTCCTGCTTATTGGTGTGGGAGGCACCTGGGAACTTAGAATTGAGTAATTGTGCCAGAGTCAGCAAGCAAAGGCTAGAGTGCAGTTCCCTCGCACCCCACCCAAAACCCGAGCTCTTCACAGTCTCCTACTATGATCTACTTTCCACCCTATATAATTCCACTCAGTCTGGAATTTATTGTTATTGCAATTTTCTTTTTCCTTTTACCTGGTGAAGAAAAGATAAAAGGCCAGTCAGTAGAGGTAGAAGGCAGTCAGCAACGTTTATTTTATAGCCCTGATGTGTTGGTACTGTGTAATGTGGAAGTGTGTGTCAATGTAGGGTGTGTGTGTGTGTGTGTGTGTGTGTGTGTGTATGTGCATGCAGTTGTGTATGAGAAAATGAAGCACGCAGATTAAACAGATGGTGACTTCTGAACTCTAGGACCTTTCATTTTAAGGACATATAACAAAAATTTTAGAAAAGAGTTGGGTGGATATATTTAAGAAAAGATACTAGGAGAAAATTACAGCTGTAGCAGGAGATTTGGATTCACACAGCAGCCTTTGCTCGTGTTTTTGTGCAAATTACTTCACTTGGGGTGAAACAACTCCATGGAGGGCATCTTGGTCATTTTTCAAATATTAGCTGCCATGTGATGTTCCCTGACCCATCAACTTCTGTCATAGGTGCTAAGAGGCATTTTGTATTGTAGAAAGAGCTCAGAATTTGGTACCAAAGTGTCTACTCTGTCACTTCTTAGCCCTTGTGGTTTCAGGTTCGTTAAGGCCTATCAGCCTGCTCTCTCAGCTGTGGAATAAGGCTTATGGAGCATTTACTGTGGGCCATGTTTTATGTGCAGCTCATTTGTCTGCACAACTTGGTGCATGTAGAGGATGGGAAGGTGCTGGCTGGCATTCATAAGCATAAACATTAATTCATAAACAGCGTTTTCATGGTGATCGTCCCAGACCCCACAGTCCATGTGTACCGATGGGTGGAGGGACCCACAGCTGATCAGTGGACATCTTCATTTCAGAACCGTCTGAAACAATATTTCCTGGGCCTGAGGTAAAGAGTTCACTAGTAATTTTTAAACTAGCCCTCAAACTGGCATACACTTAAATGCACACTTAAGCTAACAGTAGACTCTAGGCTAAAAGCTTTACATGAATCATTTATTTTAGCCCTCCCAACAAATTTAATGGAAAGTAATTATTACTGACTTCATTTCCAAGAGGAAGAAATTAAGACCCAAAGAGGCTGTGTAACTTGCCCAAGTTTCAAGAAAACTGACAGACCAGGGAAGGTGTGATCTCAAGTGTCCAAAGTACGTCCTCTTAAATGGTACCCACCCTTCTGTATTTCTCCTTCTCTTTCTTCCAGGCCCAGTACTCAGTTGCAATTTGCTTCAGAGGCATCTGAATTTCAGTTGCTTTCTGGGTCTCAGTGTTTGGTAGGTCTGGGCTGGTGTGGATGCGTCTAATGGACTGACACAGATATGAAGTTCATGGAACTCATGTTTGCCCTCTTGTAGGGCCATGATGTGAATCGGGGAATTTGCGTCTCCCTCAGAAAGAGCAGGATTGGCTCAGATGAACTATTGACTTCGGAAGGCCTTCTAGAGCACCTTTGGAGGCAAAGCTTCCTCCAATAAGTAGTTCATTAGCATGGGGTCTCTGAACTATCTTCCTGATGGCTCAGACACTAAAGAATCTGCCTTCAATTCAGGAGACCTGGGTTCGACTCCTGGGTAGGGAAGATCCCCCGGAGAAGTGAATGATGACACACTCCAGTGTTCTTGCCTGGAGAATTGCATGGACAGAGGAGTCTGGGGAGCTACAGCCGGCGGGGTCACAAAGAGTCAGACACGACTGAGCAACCAACACTCTCACCTTCATGAGGGCTCCAGTCGCCAAACTTGTCCCCACATCTTCTTTTCCAATCCTTAGTGATTGCCTAAGAATTCAAGATTCCTTTCCAAACACGGATCATTGCTATTTCCTACCGTTTAATAGCATTATAAAGTGTAATTTATTATTTTCTTGTATTTATCATCTATCTATCTATTATCTATTTATCATCTATCTATTATATCAGTCTCTCTATATCTATTTTCTATATCTATCTACCTATTCATCTATCATTTCATCAGCTATGACTCAAAGGGTGTGCCTGAAATCCCTTCTGATTTACAAAAACTTTTTAAAAACAGCTTCACTGAGGCAGATTGACAAGCAATAAATTGCCCAGTAAGTGTACAGTTTGGTAAGTTTTGACATGTGAATACACCCGGGAAACTGTCACCACAGTGAAGATAATGGACATATAATCACTCCTCAAAGTTTCTTTTGCCCTTTCTACTCTTGAATGTGCCCCTTCCCACCACCCACCCCTTCATAAACCTAGGCAACCACTCATCTGCTTTTTTCACTCTCCATTAGCTAGAATGTCCTGGAGTCTACGGAAGCTTCATGTAAGTGAATGTCTGACTTTTTTCACGAGCACGCTTATTTTCAGATACGTTACTGTTGTGAGTGCCACTAGTTCACCCTTATTATTGCTCTTCCACTGCATGAATATGCCGTGGTTAGTTTATTCCTTCACCTATTCATCAGCATTTTCGTTGTTCCTGGTTTTTGGCTTTTTAAAAAAAAGCTGCTGTGAACATTCCTGAAAAGTCCTTGTGTGGATACACACTTCTCTCAGGTAACTAGGGCAAGCATCGTTGGATCACATGGGAGGCACAGACTAACGTTTCAAGAAACTGCCAAACTGTTTTCTAAAGTGGTTGTATTTCTTCCCATTTCCACATCTTCCACAGCCTCATCAACACTTGGTATGGCCACCCTTTTTTACTGTGAGCCTTCTAATGGGTTTACATGGCACTTCACTGTGATTTTAGTCTGCACTTCTCTGATGAGTAATTACACTGATGTTTAATTTTTAAATGTGTTCACTTGCCTTTAGTAAGTCTTTGCTGAAGAGTCTGTTCAAATCTTTTGCCTATTTTAAGTGGGCTTTCTGTCTTCTTATAATTAATATGTGAGAGCCCTTTATACTTCTAGATACAAGTCCTTTATCAGATATATGATTTGCAAATATCTTCTCCCGTTTTCTACATCGTTGCTTGTGTTACTCTTAACAGTGTCCTTCAGAGAGTAAATGCTTTTCGTTTTGAAGAAGTCCCACTTATCAATTTTGTCGTTTAGAGATTGTGCTTTTGGTATCATATTTAAGAAGTATTTGCCTGTCTCTATGGTCACAAAGATTTCCTCCTTTGTCTTCTAGAAGTTTATAGTTTACGTTTTACGTTTCTGTGTAGGACCCATTTTGAGTTGAGTTTTGTATATTGAAGCAAGGTTTGCTTTGAAATGAACACGTCTGCATATGGACACTCAGCTGTTCCAGCATCATTTGTTGAAAAGACTGTCTTTTCTCCCCTGAATTCCCTCTGCGCCTTTGCTAAGAATCAGCTGTCCATGTGTGTGGGCCCGTGTTTGGGCTCTTCTGTTCCAGGGATGTATTTGTATGCTCTTACTCCAATACCACACTGTCTTGAATACTGATGTCAGAAATGAGGCAGTGCTCGTCCTTCAACTTCATCCATTTTCATAATCAGTTTAAGTATTTTAGGCCTTCTGAATTTCCATATAATTTTTAAAATCCAGTTTTTCAATTTATNGTGTTTGGGCTCTTCTGTTCCAGGGATGTATTTGTATGCTCTTACTCCAATACCACACTGTCTTGAATACTGATGTCAGAAATGAGGCAGTGCTCGTCCTTCAACTTCATCCATTTTCATAATCAGTTTAAGTATTTTAGGCCTTCTGAATTTCCATATAATTTTTAAAATCCAGTTTTTCAATTTATGCAAAGATGTCTATTGCAATTTGATTGAAATTTCATTAAATCTGATTGATCAATTTGGGGACAATTGACATAATACCAATACTGATTCTTCTGACCCATGAGACTGCTATATCTCCTTTTATTTTAGTCTTCTTTAATTTCTGTGTTTTGTACTTTACAGTGTATAGGTTTTTCAATTCATTTGTCAGATTTATCCTTAAGTATTCTATTATTTTTGATGCAATTGTAATGGTATTGATTTTTAAATTTCGTTTTCAACTGTTCCATGCTTGTGGAAATACTATTGATTTTTTTATATTGCTCTGGCAACACTGCTAAACTTATTAAATCTAGTAGTATTTTTTTTTTTTTGCAGATTCCAATGAATTTTCTACTTAGAAAATCATATAAATAATAGTTTTTCCCTTTCTAATTTAAGTGACTTTCTTTTTCTTGCCTGGCTGTGTTGGCTGGAGCCTTTGATAGGATGTTTCTCTATTTTTTTATTCCAAATTTGGTACCATAAGTTCTGCTTTGCACTGTGTTCTGAGCCTGTGGCATATTATTTTATTTTACATATTTTTGTTATTTTTATTTCTTTAATTTCT
>SJXO01006833.1:0-91551 GCA_006408615.1 Connochaetes taurinus
TAAGGTCCATCTAGTCAAGGCTATCGTTTTTCCAGTAGTCATGTATGGATGTGAGAGTTGGACTGTGAAGAAGGCTGAGGGCCAAAGAGTTCATGCTTTTGAACTGTGGTGTTGGAGAAGACTCTTGAAAGTCCCTTCGACTGCAAGGAGATACAACTAGTCCATTCTGAAGGAGATCAACTCTGGGATTTCTTTGGAAGGAATGATGCTAAAGCAAAACTCCATTACTTTGGCTACCTCATGCGGAGTGTTGACTCATTGGAAAAGACTCTGATGCTGGGAGGGATTGGGGGCAGGAGGAGAAGGGGACGACCGAGGATGAGATGGCTGGATAGCATTACTGACTCGATGGACGTGAGTCTGCGTGAACTCCATGAATTGGTGATGGACAGGGATGCCTGGCAAGCTGCATTTAATGGGGTCGCAAAGAGTCAGACACGACTGAGTGACTGAACTGAACTGAACTGAGGCTGACATAGATTAAAAATGAAACAAAGAACATTTCAAGGGAAAATAAGCTTTCTGGTTGAGCAGCCTTTATCAACAGAGGGTCATAAAACGTTCACAGGCCTCCAATGCCATAAGAAAATGTACCCAACATTGTTTATGGGAAAGGCATGCAGAAAAATTCCTGATTTTGATAAAGACAAAACAGATGTAATGTTTTGGCTCACTTTGTATGACTTTGCATCTTTCATTTTCCTCTATGTACAAGTCAAGATATAAAAGTTCCCTTTGAAAATAAAGTTATGGGCCTCAGTCACTGAGGCTTGGTCACCCCGTGTCTTTCTTTCTTTCTCTCTCTTACTCTCTTTTTTCAGGCTGATCCCTTGGAGCACAGAGGCTCTCTGCGTTCACTTTCCTGCCTGGGCTTCTATGACCTTAATGGGAAGGCGCTCTGCATCTTCACTCCCTCGGGAGACCGGGAGGGTGCGTGCGGCCTACATGAACAGAGCAATTCCCTTGTTGGGCTTTATTGACTCTTGGTCAAAACCAAGGAATACCAGCCTGTTTATCTCCTCTATTTTTTATCTGCAACATTCTTTCTTTCTCTCTCTCTAAATCTCTTCGCCAATGCCATCTCTCCTGAGGGTACACTTGGATCCTGTGGGGGCTGGACTCTGGCACATAGGAACTCCGAGATCCATATCAGCACTGGAGAGGAACCCTGGGGTTCTGGCCTCAACTCGAGATGAGGACCTAGGCCCCGGCACTGACTGGAGAGGAATCCCGAGAGGCCCCTCGCAACTCGCATGGAGTTGGACTTTCCTGAGGCAACATGAGCGGGTCCTGAGGTCCCCGTTGTAACTCAAGAGGAACCCCAAGTTCTGCTGTAACTCGAGAAAAACCAGGAGATTCTTCCCTCAGCACAAGATGAGGTGCTTTTCCACTGTGACGTCTGGAGAGAAATCCCACCTTCACTCTTGAGCCTCAAAAGGGTCCTTGACACCCTTGATGAAACTCAAGAAGTTCCCCGACATACCCATCTCCACTCAAGAGGAACACCGAGTGTCCTGCCACAACTCAAGAAGAGCCCCGTATATCCCTCCTCATCTGGAGATGAGGGTCCATTTCCCTGCTTCGTCGGGAAAGGAATCTCGGTGTTCCTGTCATACCTCCAGAGGAAGCAGTCTCTGCCCAGGTCCAGCCTCGGTGGATCCAGGGCCATTCGAAGGGGGGACTGAGTCGGTGTCTTAAGAAAGAATTATTTAATTAGAAATATAAAGAGAAATTAGTAAAGAATAGTGTAGTAGGAAAATTAGTGGAGAAAAGGGGGCTGAATAACTTGGTTTACGTGAAAAATCAATAAAACTCTGAGACAAGAAGTTTGCACCACCTATGTAGGCCACTGGCGCCGCTTGAATAGTGGAGGGTGCCCCGCCTTGGGCTTCCTCTTCGTGGGTTTAGAAGCCAGGGCAAGTAATAGACATGGCGAGCCTCCACGTTCCAGATGGAATTCACCCAGAAAAGAAGGGAACGAGAAAAGACAACACA
Source organism: Connochaetes taurinus (assembly GCA_006408615.1). Lineage (NCBI taxonomy): Eukaryota > Metazoa > Chordata > Mammalia > Artiodactyla > Bovidae > Connochaetes > Connochaetes taurinus. Next base: position 1,996 of record SJXO01006833.1, read on the forward strand.
GGGGAAACCAGTCTTTCCAGGAAATGATCTGTCCTTTATTTTCCAGGAAAGCTTTTTGTACTTTTGGTTGTACATAGAGATCAGTGGATAATACAAAGTTATGCAGGGTCAGCAGCTCTGACCCTTATCAAGACTAGGCTTTCTTTCTGCACATCTTTCCATATACGAAGGGTCTCAAGTGATTTATATTATCTTCTGGCCAAAAGGCCTGTTAACATTTTTGGCTCTCTTCCTTAATGAATGTTAATCTCATTTTCCCTGTAATGTTTTTCCTTAATCTGCATCACCTTCAAAGTACTAAAGTTACATCCCTATAGAACAAAGGTGCAGTGGGTTATAACAAAGAAGGTACTTAACTCAATGATCTATGTTGCTACTTGTTTTTTTCTATATAACAACTGCATCAACAAATAAAAGATATGAAAATTTGGCAGCAAGTATTGGCTCAACAAATTAAACCCTTAATCAGTCCTATTCTAATGATTTTGACTGCTCGGGAGCCCCTACATTCCTAGGATGTTTTAAACTCCTTGTGCCTCTCGCAGTCGCGAGGCTGTGAGCAATCACACATGCAGTTGTAAGAGTCCTGTAGGCAGGCTAGAAAGCCATCAGAGGGGCTTTTGGATTGAAACACTCGTTTTATACCCAGGAGACTTATTATCTAAAAGCTCTAAATTAACTTTTTCCAGAAAAAGGTAGTGGGGGGACAGCCCCCTGTTAATGTCAGAAAAGTAGGCGAAAAGCACAATGCAGTAAGGCAAGCAGACTCTGGTTTGGGGGCAGATGCACGAGCAGATTCAGCGAGGCTCCCTTAAGGCCGGACTCGCCTTTGCCTGTGGGACCCCTTAACCTCATGACCTTTGACACGGGCAGGACTCCTTGTGCTGGCTCCTGGCATCTCCCCCTTTTTTATTTTTTAAAACAGCCAGATGTAGTTCAGTCACGAGTTTCTGAATGCTCTGCTGAAGGATCCTGACAATACAAGGAAGAATGATTATGAGGAGCAAGATTAGAGCACCCACAGCAACATAGCTGAAAACAGTAGACAGAATATTCTTTTCAGAAATGAAGTTAGAGATTGTATGGAAAAAGTCATTTGCTGTTCCTGTGGCAGTAAAATCTAATCGAGAGTGTTCCATAGTCTGTATCTGATTATGAAGTTTCCCTAAGTCTAAACTAATATCTGAGCTATTCCAAACACCTAAAATATGATTTTTCAACATATTGGGCAGTATGCACTTGTTGAGTCAATGATATTGCTGCCACAATAACAGTAACAGTAATAGTAATAGTAACAGTAACAGTAACAGTAGTAGTTGTTGTTATTAAAGCTGAATTCTCTAAGATTAGTAATCCCATCAACCATCGTGATTGCATTAAATCTTGTAGTTGTTTTAACACAGCAAGACCATAATTATCATACCAATAAGTAGCTACAGTTACAGGCACCATAAGATAGGATGGACGTTTTAGCACCACAAAAGAACAAACATTATATTGAGGAGTTATGCAAGATGGAAGCATACATTGTTCACAAGACATTACATTAGGTCTACCTGTATAATTCATTTGTATATTAAGTTTTCTGGAGTTGTTAGCAAAGAGAACAATTTAAGGAGAGGGTAGACAAGCTAAAATAGAGTAAATAGAATTATTTTCTGGTCGGAGTTCGTGCTGCAGCAGCTCTGTCAGTCCCACTGGGGTCTCGATGTTTATCTCGCCTCTCCTGCCAGCAGGTGCCCAGGCGCGGCCCTCATCCCCTCGCTAAAGCTGCCTTGGTCCTAGTGGCAGCCAAGTGAGCGCAGATGGACGCACTGGGCCCTGGAAGCCAGGGTGGCCCTGCCCGTGGCTCCTGGCATGTGGCTGTTCCATGCAGCAGCGGTGGCAGGGCCAGAGGAGTGCCCTTTCTCTTATTTGTGGTAGCGGCAGTGGAGGAACCAGGTGCCTGGGGGACTGTGATATGGCAAATCAGTATGTCTGGGATCCAAATTGGTGATGCAGCACCCTGGGGAAAAATACAAGCACACCCTCTCCCACAAGCTAGCAGTATAGCTGGCCCTTTCTACTCTCTTGTAAGGAGATCTTTTCACTTAACCAGAGGCCGAGTCATAACCCCTTTCAAAGTCTGAATAGAAATTTTTTTCAGAAAAATTACTGGATGTGTTTTCAAAAAATGCAATAGGGGGATTAAGGGCAAATGAAACAAAAATTGACCCCTGAAATCTACCAGGGCAACTTGCCAATCATCACTATTTTGTAAAAGACTTGCAGTTGATCCTTATTGAATGGAATTACTATATTTGCTACTTATTTTCCAAAAAGTTCCATACTTTATTTTAAAATAATTAATTGTGCCACCAAGCTGGGATAAAACTATTTTTCTTGGGGTCACTGGTAGATGGTACCAATGGGCCTTCTTGTCACAAGCATCCTGTAGGTGTAGGTTTTGTGGCAAGAATAATTTAATCCCATGTTTTGGTAATATTAATCCTAATTAACTGATCATTTAAAGCCTCATCCAGTTTAACAAGAGCCGACTCTGTCTCACTAATCACCTTTCCCTTAGAACTGGGATTAGGATTGTTTTTTAAGCAATCAAACAAAGGCTTTAACTGCAGTAGTCAGTTTTAAATGTGGGTGTATCCTATTAATATCTCCTAATAATTTCTAGAAATCATTTAAAGTTAGTAAACAATCTCTCCACAGCTTCAAAGGGACATTATCAGTTTTCAAAACTTTTGGCAGAGCTAAATATGAGAAGCAAGTAAAGAGCCGTTGCACAACATCTTTATAAGCTTCTCCAGTTATCCCTCTGTAACCTAAATCTGGTCTATAGCTTTTTGATGAGAAGCAACCATCTAATCTTTGCTTGAATACCTCCAGCAATGGGAAACTCACTACTCTCCAAGGTTCTAAACTCTCCCTCACCTTATTCTCTGCAGCATTCCCACCCCACATACCACTTTCTCTAATCCCATCAACTCATTTTCAGTCGTATGTGTTGGCCAGGAGCTGGGCCAGTAAAGATCCGTTAAAGGCCTAGAAATGGTAATTTCTGGAACCCAAAAAGCTAGATCATTAGATCCAAATCCTCTGGGGCCCCTAGCTTGAGAAGTCAAGGTTTTTCTTATCTGATAATAAGGTAAAAGCAAAAGCTGTGCTATTTTTGACCTTTATTAATTCGCACAGTTTTAGCAGGCGGTGAGATCAAAACTTTAATTTTCCAGTATAATCAGAATCTATTACACCAGACACCACTGAAATTTCTTGAAAAGAAAGCAAACTATGCCCTAGCACAAATCCAGAATGTCCTCAGGCAGGGGGCCAGCCACTCCTGTTGGAATCTGAGTAACTGGTACATCAGGGGTTAATATTGTTGCAGTGGTGGAACTGAGGTCTAGTCCTGAGCTACCTGGGATTGATTGTCGTGGCTTGTTGTATCTGTTTAGCAAGACATTGCCAACAAAAATGCCCGATTTGGCCATAAGAGAAACATTTTTTTAATTTGTAGAATCCTTTTTTAACGATTCTTTTTCTTTTTCTTTTCTTTTTTTCTTTCTTTCTTTTTTTTTTTTTTTTGCTCAGGTGAGGCCCCCCGAGGAGTTTCCTGCAAGAAGCAGGCTCTGTATATTGCTTATGCATCTGCTTAAAAAGCTCCTTTGTTTCTAAAATAGTGTCTTTCTTTTTCAACCTTAGGCAATGTTCTGGGAGGCTTTGGAGGCAAAGTGGGGAATTCTTGGGCCCTGGGAAGTGCGAGTAGAGGTGGCGGTCATCGCCTTAAATCAGATATTTTAAAAGTTTTGTGTAGAGGGGTAGGGAGCTCGCCAGGGTGCCCAGCCACAACTTCCTGTAAGCCCTCTGCTTCCTCGGGAGGTAGAGCACAATCTCCCTCCTTTTCTTCGTCAATGACAGAAAATATAATCTACATAGAAGGTGGCAACCCACCACCATCCACTGCTATAGCCTCTGCCATAGTCTAACAGCCTCGTGATGGGAGTCCAAAACATTTCTAATCATATTCCACAGAGCAAAAGCATTTACAGGCCCATGCAAAGTATAATAAGATTTTAGCTGTTTTCCTACCTTCACCCAATTATGTAAATTAACAGTGGACTTTTCTGGAAACCAAGGACATTGTTCTTATGCAAATGTGAAAAGGGATTGAATATTGGCTTTCTTAACTTTCAGTTCAGTTCAGTTGAGTTCAGTCGCTCAGTAGTGTCTGACACTTTGCGACCCCAGTGAATCTCAGCATGCCAGGCCTCCCTGTCCATCATCAACTCCCGGAGTTCACTCAGACTCACATCCACCAAGTCCGTGATGCCATCCAGCCATCTCATCCTGGGTCGTCCCCTTCTCCTCCTGCCCCCAATCTCTCCCAGCATCAGAGTCTTTTCCAATGAGTCAGTCTTCACATGAGGTGGCCAAAGTACTGGAGCTTCAGCTTTAGCATCATTCCTTCCAAAGAAATCCCAGGGTTGATTTCCTTCAGAATGGACTTGTTGGATCTCCTTGCAGTCTAAGGGACTCTCAAGAGTCTTCTCCAACACCACAATTCAAATGCATCAATTCTTTGGCCCTCAGCCTTCTTCACAGTCCAACTCTCACATCCATACATGACCACAGGAAAAACCATAGCCTTGACTAGATGGACCTTTGTTGGTAAAGTAATGTCTCTGCTTTTGAATATACTATCTAGGTTGGTCATAAATTTTCTTCCAAGGAGTAAGTGTTTTTTAATTTCATGGCTGCAATCACCATTTGCAGTGATTTTGGAGCCCTCCAAAATAAAGTCTGGCACTGTTTCCACTGTTTCCCCATCTATTTCCCATGAAGTGATGAGACCAGATGCCATGATCTTCGTTTTCTGAATGTTGAGCTTTAAGCCAACTTTTTCACTCTCCTCTTTCACTTTCATCTAGAGGCTTTTTTAGCTCGTCTTCACTTTCTGCCATAAGGGTGNATATTTTCTGCTTCTGTTAGGTCCATACCATTTCTGTCCTTTATCGAGCCCATCCTTGCATGAAATGTTCCCTTGGTATCTCTAATTTTCTTGAAGAGATCTCTAGTCTTTCCCATTCTGTTGTTTTCCTCTATTTCTTTGCATTGATCGCTGAAGAAGACTTTCTTATCTCTTCTTGCTATTCTTTGGAACTCTGCATTCAGATGCTTATATCTTTCCTTTTCTCCTTTGCTTTTTGCCTCTCTTCTTTTCACAGTTATTTTTAAGGCCTTCCCAGACAGCCATTTTGCTTTTTTGCATTTCTTTTCTATGGGGATGTTCTTGATCCCTGTCTCCTGTACAATGTCACGAACCTCCGTCCATAGTTCATCAGACACTCTATCTATCAGATAGACCCTTAATCTATTTCTTACTTCCACTGTATAATCATAAGGGATTTGATTTAGGTCATACCTGAATGGTCTAGTGGTTTTCCCTACTTTCTTCAATTTTAGCCTGAATTTGGCAATAAGGAGTTCATGATCTGAGCCACAGTCAGCTCCTATCTTGTTTTTGTTGACTGTATAGAGTTTCTCCATCTTTGGCTGCAAAGAATATAATCAATCTGATTTCGGTGTTGACCATCTGGTGATGTCCATGTGTAGAGTCTTTTCTTGTGTTGTTGGAAGAGCGTGTTTGCTATGACCAGTGCATCTTCTTGGCAAAACTCTCTTAGTCTTTGCCCTGCTTCATTCCACATTCCAAGGTCAAATTTCCCTGTTACTCCAGGTGTTTCTTGACTTTCTATTTTGGCATTCCAGTTCCCTATAGTGAAAAGGCCATCTTTTTGGGGTGTTAGTTCTAAAAGGTCTTGTAGGTCTTCATAAAATCGTCAGCTTCAGGTTCTTCAGCGTTACTGGTTGGCGCATAGACTTGGATTACTGTGATATTGAATGGTTTGCCTTGGAGACGAACAGAGATCATTCTGTCGTTTTTGAGATTGCATCCAAGTACTGCATTTCAGACTCTTTTGTTGACCATGATGGCTACTCCATTTCTCCTGAGGGATTCCTGCCCGCAGTAGTAGATGTGATTGTCATCTGATTTAAATTCACCCATTCTAGTCCATTTTAGTTTGCTGATTCCTAGAATGTCAACTTTCACCCTTGCCATCTCTTGTTTGACCACTTCCAATTTGCCTTGATTCATGTACCTGACATTCCAGGTTCCTATGCAATATTGCTCTTTACAGCATCGGATCTTGCTTCTATCACCAGTCACATCCACAGCTGGGTATTGTTTTTGCTTTGGCTCCATCCCTTCATTCTTTCTGGAGTTATTCCTCCACTGATCTCCAGGAGCGTGTTGAGCACTTAATGACCTGGGGAGTTCCTCTTTTGATATCCTATCGTTTTGCCTTTTCCTACTGTTCATGGGGTTCTCAAGGCAGGAATACTGAAGTGGCTTGCCATTCCCTTCTCCAGTGGACCACATTCCTTCAGGCCTTTCCACCATGACCCGCCTATCTTGGGTTGCCCTGCAGGCATGGCTTGATTTCATTCTGTTAGACAAAGCTATGGTCCTAGTGTGATTAGATTGACTAGTTTTCTGTGAGTATGGTTTCAGTGTGTCAGCCCTCTTATGCCCTCTGGCAACACTTACCATCTTACTTGGGTTTCTCTTACCTTGGCATGGGGTATCTCTTCATGGCTGCTCCTGCAAAGCACAGCTGCTGTTCCTTACCTTGGACGAGGGGTATCGCCTTACTGCCACCGTTCCTGACCTTCAAAGTGGGATAGCTCCTCTAGGCCCTCCTGTAATTCCTCTTTTACTTAACAATTGCAAGATTACTCCTATAAAAATCTGTCTTTCTTTTGAGTCACTGTTACCCATGTCAGAAAATTAAGTCTCATACAAAAGTCTACCTTATCAAGGTTTTTATCTTTGGCAAAGGGGGTTTTCTTTTCAACCTGTAGAAAGTCTGCCTTGTTAAGGGTTTTACCTTTGGCAAGGGGGGGGGGGGTTTCTTTTCAACCCGTAGAAAGCAGATTTCTTTCAACCTTTAGCAACCGGATTTCTCTTAAACCCTTTAACACTTCCCACTCCTTCTCACCCTGTCTATCCTACAGGGGGATCTGCAGCACGCTAAGTGGGGTCGTATCTGTCCAGAACACTCAACACTGTGGGAGTAACCAAAATTACTCCGGGGGGAGTGATTGAACTCACTCCGGGGGAAGCAACAGAGAGTGCTCCAGGGGGAGCAATAGAAATTGCTCCAAAGAACCTATGTTCGAATGTCCCTGTTCGGGCGCCACCTGCCGGGTTCTAGCCCCGGTGGATCCAGGGTAATTCAAAGGGGGGACGGAGTCGGTGTCTTAGGAAAGAATTATTTAATTAGAAATATAAAGAGAGATTAGGAAAGAATAGTGTAGTAGGAAAATTAATAAAGAAAAGAGGCTGAATAACTTGGTTTGCGTGGAAAACCAATAAAACTCCTAGACAAGGAATTTGCACCACCTACATAGGCCCCCAATGCCTACTTAAGTAGCAGAGGGTGCCTCACCTTGGGTTCCCTCTCTCGTGAGTCTTAGAAGCCAGGCACGTAAGTAGACATGACAAGCCTCCATGCTCCAGATAGGAATTCAGCCAGAAAAGAAGGGAATGAGAAAAGACAACACAGGGAAATGAGTCTTTCCAGGAACTGGTCCATCCTTTATTTTTCAGGAAAGCTTTTGATACTTTTGGTTGTACATAGAGATCAATGGATAATACAAAGTTATGCAGGGTCAGCAGCCCTGATCCTTATCAAGACCAGGCTTTCTTTCTGCACATCTTTCCATATACAAAGGGTCCCAGGAAACTTATTATCTAAAAGTTCTAAATTAACTTTTTCCAGAATAAGGTGGTGGTGGGAGAACCCCTGGTTAATGCCAGCAATGTAGGTGAAAAGCACAATGCAGTAAGGCAGGAGACTCTGGATTTGGGGTAGATGCAGGAGAAGATTCAGTGAGCCTCCTTTAAGGCAGGGGTCACATTTGCCTGTGGGACCCCTTAACCTCATGACATTTGCCACTGGCGGGACTCCTCGATCTGGCTCCCAGCAGGTCTCAACTGGACACATGGGAGGAACTCCAGGGGTCCTGCCACAATTCCAAAAGACCCCGATATCCCAATCCACTCCAGATACACCTGATTCCCCTGCATTGACTCAACAGTCACCCTGAGTATGAACTCAAAATACGATGGCAGGTGTGACCGTCCGGTGGCACCTTGAGAGAAGGCCACAGATCCCTATGTCAACTCTACAGGAAGCCTGACACTACTTTTAAAGTTCGCGAGGAAAGCGGACTTGCATGTCTCCACAAGAGACGAGGCCTGACTCCCCTCTTGAAACTCCATAGGAACCCTGAGATCCAATTCAGCACTGGAAAGGAACCCTGAGGTTCCGGCCTCAGCTCCAGATGAGGACCTAGGCTGCGGCACCGACTGGAGAGGAATCCCGAGAGGCCACTAGCAGTTCACATGGAGACTGGATTTTCCTGAGGCCACACGAGCAGGGCCCTGAGGTCCTTGTTGTAACTCCTGAGGAACCCCTAGTTTCCTGCCACAACTCGAGAAAAACCAGGAGATTCTCCCCTCAACGTGAGAGAAGACCCTTTTCCACTATGGCATCTCAATAGAAATCCCACCTTCCCTCTTGAGCCTAGAAAGGCTCCTTGACATCCTTGATACAACTCAAGATGTTCCCCGACATACCCATCTCCACTCGAGAGTAACACCGAGTGTCCAGCCACAACTCGAGAAGAGCCCCGTTTTTCCCTCCTCATCTTGAGATGAGGGTCCATTTACCTGCTTCATTGGGAAAGGAATCCAAGCATTCCCGTCGCACCTCCAGAGGAGGCGGTCTCTACTTGAAACTCGAGAGGAACTCCAGGGGCCCTGCCACAATTCCAAAATATCCTGATGTCCCAATCCACTCCAGATACACCTGATTCCCCTACACTGACTCGACTGTCACCCCGAGTATCAACTCCAAACATGATGGCAGTTGTGACAGCCCTATGGCACCAAGAGAAAAAGCCACTGATACCTATGTCAAGTCGACAGGAAGCATGATGCTACTTTTACAGCTCAAGAGGAAGGTGGACTTGAATGTCTCCACATAAAAGAGGCTTAACTCCCCTGTTGAAACTCCATAGGAACACCGAGATCCATGTCAGCACTGGAGAGGACCCTGAGGTTCAGGCCTCAACTCCAGATGAAGACATAGGCCCCGGCACCAACTGGAGAGAAATCCCGAGAGGCCCCTCACAACTCACATGGTGACTTGACTTTCCTGAGGCAACACGAGCAGGTCCTTGAGGTTCCCGTCGTAATTCAAGAGGAACCCCAAGTTTCCTGCCACAACTCGAGAAAAACCAAGAGATTCTCCCTTCCACATGAGAGGAGGCCATTTTCCACTGCAGCATCTGGAGAGAAATCCCACCTTCCATCTTGAGCCTCAAAAGGGTCCTTGACACCCTTGATGCAAGTCAAGAAGTTCCCCGACACACCCGTCTCCACTCGAGAGGAACACCGAGTGTCACACCACAACTCAAGAAGAGCCCTTTTTTTCCCTCCTCATCTTGAGATGAGGGTCCATTTCCCTGCTAGGTCGGGAAAGGAATCCCGGCATTCCTGTCACTCCTTCAGTGGAGGCAGTCTCACCTTGAAACTCAAGAGGAACTCCAGGGTTGTGCCACCATTCCAAAAGACCAGATATCCCAATCCACTCCAGATTCACCTGATTTCCATGGACTGACTTGACTGTAATGCTGAGTATCTACTCAAAACACGATGGCAGGGGTGACAGCCCTGTGGCCCCTCGAGAGAAAGCCACCAATCCCTATGTCAACTCGACAGGAAGCCAGACACTACTTTGTCAGCTCGAGAGGAAAGTGGACTTGTGTGTCTCCACATGAGACAAGGCCTGACTCCCATGTTGAAACTCCATAGAAACCCTGAGATCCATGTCAGTACTGGAGAGGAACCATGAGTTTCCGAGCTCATCTCCAGATGAGGACCTATGTCCTGGTACCGACTGGAGCAGAATCCCAAGAGGCCTCTGTTAACTTGCATGGAGACTTGACTTTCACAAGGCAACACGAGTGGGTCACTGAGGTCCGTGAGGTCCCTATCATAACTCGAGAGGAACCCCAAAGTTCCTGCTGCAACTCGAGAAAAATAAGGAGATTCTCTCCTGAACTCAAGAGGAGGCCCTTTTCCATTGCAGCATCTTGAGGAAATTGCGCCTTCCCTCTTGAGCCTCGAAAGGTTCCTTGACACCCTTGATGCAACTCAAGATTTTCCTCAACACTGGAGAGGAACACCGGGTGTCCCGTCACAACTCAAGAAGAGCCCCGTTTTTCCCTCCTCATCACTACATGAAGTTCAGTTGTGAGACAGCATGGGTTATCCCACCTATGACAAAGGTCATGAGCAAGAGGCCCGACAGGCAAAGGAGAGTCAGGATTTGAGAGACCCTACAGACCTCCTCGAGCATCTACGCCAAAACCAGAATCGGCCTGTCCTGCTATTTTTCACCAACTCCTATGTTACCAACGATGGGCTGTCCCCAACCACATTTTTCTGAAGAAAATTAACTTAGAGCTCTAGTTTGTAAGTCTCCTGGGCATGTAATTGGAGTGTTTCAATTCAAACCCCTCTGATAGCTTTCTTAGTTGCCCTACAGGTTTATCCAAACTTTTTCAACTATGCATGTGATTGCTTACAGCCTCCCAACCACGAGAGGCACAGGAAGCTTAAAACATTCTAGGAATGTAGAGCCTTTCGAGGAGTTAACAATCATTAAAATAGAACTGGTTAAGGGTTTCATTGTTGAGCCAATACTTGCTGCCAAGTTTTCACATCTTTATTTGTTGACATAGTTGGTATAGAGAAAAAACAGAGAGTAGCCCTGGCATCAGCAACATTAGATCTTTGAGTTAAGTACTTTGCTGTAACCCACTACACCTTTGTTCTATAGGAATGTAACTATATTTAGTACTTTGAGGGTGATGCAGATTAAAGAAAAAACACTTCAAGGGAAAATGAGTTTTCTGGTTGATTAACATTCATCAAGGAAAAGAGCCATAAAATGTTAAAAGGCCTCTTGGTCAGAAGATAATGTAAATCACCTGAGACCTTTTGCATACAGGAAAGTATGCAGAAAGAAAGCCTGGTATCGATAAGGGTCAGGACTGCTGTCCCTGCATGACTCTGCATCTCCATTATGTAAAATGTAGGGTATATAAGCTCCTTTTGAAGATAAAGTTACCGGTCTTGCACAAGCTTGGCCTCCCCGTGTCGTACTTTCTTTCTCTCTTTACTTCTTTTTCAGGCTGATCCCTTGGGGTGCAGGGGTCCTCCGTGTTCAGTTCTCTGCCCGGGCTTCTAAGACACACGTGAGAGGGAGCCCAAGGCGGGGCACCCTCTGCTAAACAAGCAGGCACCTGTGGCCTACGTAAACAGTGTAACTCCCTTGTCTTGGGACTTTATTGGCTTTCTGTGTAAACCAAGGAATATCAGCATCTTTTCTCTCCACTATTCTCTTAAGTGCAAAATCTTTCTTTATCTCTCTCTATATCTATATATCTCTCTTGCCTCGCCATCCACTCTTTGGATACGCTGGATCCAACCAGGGCTGGATCCTGGTAAGGGTTATTTTTCCTGCTTCATCGGGAAAGGAATCCTGGCGTTACCGTTGCAACTCTAGAGGAGGTGGTCTCAACTTGAAACTCAAGAGAGCTCCAGGGGTCCTACCACAATTCAGAAAGACCCCAATGTCCCAATCCACTCCAGATACACCTGATTCCCCTGGACTGATTTGACTGTCACCCCAAGTATTGACTCAGATCATGATGGCAGGTGTGACAGCCCTGTGGCACCTTGAGAGAAAGCCACAGACCCTTATGTCAACTCAACAAGAAGCCTGACACTACTACGGCTCAAGATGAAAGTGGACTTCCAATTTTCCACATGAGACAAGGCCTGATGCCCTTGTTGAAACTCCATAGGAACACCAAGATCCAAGTCAGCACTGGAGAGGAACCCTCAGTGTCTGGCCTCAACTCCAGATGAGGACCTAGGCCCTGGCACCGACTGGAGAAGAATTCCGAGAGGCCCGTCACAACTCGCATGGGGACTAGACTTTCCTGAGGCAACATGAGCGGGTCCCTGAAGTCCCTGTTGTAACTCGAGAGGAATCCGACGTTTCCTGCCGCAACTCAAGAAAAACCAGGAGATTCTCCCCTCAACGCGAGAAGAGGCCCTTTTCTGCTGCGATGTCTGGAAAGACCACTTTCAATCTTGAGCCTTGAAAGGGTCCTTCACACCCTTGAAACAACTCAAGAAGATCCCCGACATACCAGTCTCCACTCGAAAGGAACACGGAGTGTCCCAGCACAAATCAAGAAGATCTCCTCATCTCAAGATGAGGGTCCATTTCTCTGCTTTGTCATGAAAGGAATCCCAGCATTCCCATTGCACCTCAAGAGGTGGCGGTCTCAACCTGAAACTCGAGAGAACTCCAACAGTCCTGACACAATTCAAAAAGACCCCAATGTCCCAATCCACTCCAGATAAACCTGATTCCCCTGCACTGACTCAACTGTCACTCCAAGGATCGACTCAAAACACGATGGCAGGTGTGACAGCCCTGTGGCACCTTGAGAGAAAGCCACAGATCCCTACATCCACTCGACAGAAAGCTTGACACTACTTTTACAGCTCGAGAGGAAAGCAGACTTGCATGTATCCACAAGAGATGAGGCTTGACTCCCCTGTTGAATCTCCATAGGAACCCCAAGATCCATGTCAGTACTGGAGAGGAACCCTGAGGTTCCAGCCTCAACTCCAGATGAGGACCTAGGCTACGTCACCGACTGGAGAGGAATCCTGAGAGGCCCCTCGCAACTCTCATGGGGACTGGACTTTTCTGAGGCAACATGAGCGGGTCCTTGAGTTCCCCATCATAAAGGGAGAGGAACCCCATGTTTCCTGCCGCAACTCGAGAAAAACCAGAAGATTCTCCCCTCCACGCTAGATGAGGCCCTTTTCCACTGCAGTGTCTCGAGGAAATCTCACATTCCCTCTTGAGCCTCGAAAGGTTCCTTGACACCCTTGATGCAACTCAAGAAGTTCCCCAACATACCCGTCTGCACTGGAGAGGAACACCGGGTGTCCTGTCACAACTCAAGAAGAGCCCCGTTTTTCCCTCCTCATCTCGACATGAGGTTCAGTTTGGAGCCAGCACAGGATATCCCACCCATGACAAAGGTCTTGAGGAAGAGGCCTGACAGGCAAAGTTGAGTCAGGTCTTGAGGGACCCTATGGACCTCCTCAAGCATCTATCCCCAAAACAGAATCTCTCTGTCCTGCTATTTTACACCAACTCCTCTGTTACCATCGGGGGCTGTCCCTGACCACCTTTCTCTCAAGAAAATTAACTTAGAGCTCTAGTTTGTAAGTCTCCTGGGCATGTAATTGGAGTGTTTCAATTCAAACCCCTCTGATAGCTTTCTTAGTTGCCCTACAGGTTCATGCAGACTATGTCAACTACGCATGTGATTGTTTACAGCCTCCCAACCGCGAGAGGCAGAGGAAGCTTAAAACATTCTAGGAATGTAAAGCCTTTTGAGGAGTTAACAATCATTAGAATAGAATTGGTTAAGGGTTTCATTGTTGAGCCAATACTTGCTGCCAAGTTTTCACATCTTTATTTGTTGATATAGTTGGTATAGAGAAAAAACAGAGAGTAGCCCTGGCATCAACAACATTAGATCTTTGAGTTAAGTACTTTGCTGTAACTCATTGAACCTTTGTTCTATAGGAATGTAACTTTATTTAGTACTTTGAGGGTGATGCAGATTAAAGAAAAAACACTTCAAGGGAAAATGAGTTTTCTGGTTGATTAACATTCATCAAGGAAAAGAGCCATAAAATGTTAATAGGCCTCTTGGTCAGAAGATAATGTAAATCACCTGAGACCTTCTGCATACGGGAAAGTATGCAGAAAGAAAGCCTGGTATCGATAAGGGTCAGGACTGCTGCCCCTGCATGACTCTGTATCCTCCATTATGTAAAACGTAGGGTATATAAGCTCCTTCTGAAAATAAAGTTGCGGGTCTTGAACAAGATTGGCCTCCCCGTGTAGTGCTTTCTTTCTCCCTTTACTTTTTTCTCAAACTGATCCCCTGGGGTGCAGGGGTCCTCCATGTTCACTTCTCTGCCCAGGCTTCTAAGACACACGTGAGAGGGAGCCCAAGGCGGGGCACCCTCCGCTAAACAAGTGGACGCCTGTGACCTATGTAAACAGTGTAACTCCCTTGTCTTGGGACTTTATTGGCTTTCTGTGTAAACCAAGGAATATCAGCCTCTTTCCTCTGCTCTATTCTCTTAAGTGCAAAATCTTTCTTTATTTCTCTCTTCATCTATGTATCTCTCTCACCTCATCGTCCACACTTCGGATACCCTGGATCCAACCAGGGCTGGACCCCGGTAAGGGTCCATTTCCCTGCTTCATCGGGAAAGGAATCCAAGCTTTCCCATCGCACCTCAAGAGGAGGTGGTCTCAACTTGAAATTCGAGAGAACTCCAGGGGTCCTGCCACAATTCAGAAAGACCCCAATGTCCCAATCCACTCCAGATACACCTGATTCCCCTGGACTGACTTGAATGTCACCCTGAGTATAGAATCAGAACATGATGGCATGTGTGACAGCCCTGTGGCACCTCGAGAAAAAGCCACAGATCCCTATGACAACTCGACAGGAAGCCTGACACTACTTGTACAGCTCGAGAGGAAAGCGAACTTGCATGTCTCCACATGAGACGAGGCCTGACTCCCCTGTTGAAACTACATAGGAACACAGAGATCCAAGTCAGCACTGGAGAAGAACCCTGAGGTTCTGGCCTCAACTCCAGATGAGACCTAGGCCCCTCCACTGACTGTAGAGGAATCCTGAGAGGCCCTTTGTAACATGCATGGGGCTAGACTTTCTTGAGGCAACACAAGTGGGTCCCTGAGGTCCCCATTGTAACTCTAGAGGAACCCGAAATTTCCTGCCACAGCTTGATAAAAACCAGAGATTCTCCCCTCAACACGAGATGAGGCCCTTTTCCACTGCAGAGTCTTGAGAGAAATACCACTTTCCCTCTTGAGCCTTGAAATGGTCCTTGACACCCTTGAAGAAAATCAGGAAATTCCCCGATATACCGGTCACTTCTAGAGAAGAACACCGAGTGTCTAACCACAACTCAAGAATACCCCCTTCTTCCTTCCTCATCTCGAGAAGAGGGTCTATTTCCCTGCTTCGTCAGGAAAGGAATCCTGCTGTTGCCATGGAAACTTCAGAGGAGGCTGTCTAAACTTGAAACTTGAGAGGAACTCCAGGGGTCGTGCCACAATTCAAACAAACCCTGATGTCCAAATTCACTCCAGATAAACCTGATTCCCCTGCACTGACTCGACAGTCACCCCGAGTATCGACTAAAAACATGATGTCAGGTGTGGCAGCCCTGTTGCACATTGAGAGAATGTCACAGATTCCTATGTCAACTTGACAGGAAGACTGACACTATTTTTACAGCTTGAGAGGAAACTGGACTTGCATGTCTCCACACGAGATGAGGCCCGACTTACCAGTTGAAACTCCAAGGATCCCTGAGATCCATGTAAGCACTGGAGAGGAACACTGAGGTTTCGGCCACAACTCCAGATGAGGACCTAGGACCCAGCACCTTCTGGAGAGGAATCTCGAGAGGCTCCTCACAACTCCCATGGAGACTTGACTTTCATGATGCAACATGAGCGGGTCCCTGAGGCCCCCTTTGTAACTAGCGAGGAACCCCAAGGTTTCTGATGCAAGGTGAGAAAAACCAGGAGATTCTCCCCTGAACGTGAAATGAGGCCCTTTTCCGCAACAATGTCTCGAGATAAATCCACATCCCTCTTGAGCCTCGAAAGGGTCCTTGATCCCCTTGATGCAACACAAGATGATCCCTGACATACCCGTCTCCACTCGAGAGGAACCCCCAGTGTCCCGAAACAACTCAAGAAGAGCCCCGTTTTTCCCTCCTCATATTGAGATGAGGGTCCATTTCCCTGCTTCACTGGGATAGGAATACGGTTTCGCATCACAATTCAAGAGGAGGCAGTCTCAACTTGAAACTCGAGTGGAACTCCAGGGGTTGTGCCCCAATTCCAAAAGACCCTGATGTCCCAATCCACTGCAGATACACCTGATTCCCCTGCACTGACATGACTGTCACCCCAAGTATCGACTCCAAACATGAGACAGGAGTGACATACCTGTGGCACCTCGAGAGAAAGCCACAGATCCCTATGTCAACTCCACAGGAAGCCTGACACTATGTTGACAGCTCAAGAGGAAAGCGGACTTACATGTCTCCACATGAAACGAGACCTGACTTCACTGTTGAAACTCCATAGGAAACCCGAGATCCATGTCAGCACTGGAGACGAACACTGAGGTTCCAGCCTCAGCTCCAGCTGAGGACATAGGACAAGGCACCGAAAGGAGAGGAATCCGAAAAGGCCACACTCAACTCAAATGGAGGCTGGGCTTTCCTGAATCAACACGAGCGGGTACCTGAGATCCCCATCGTAACTCGAGAGGAACACCAGGTTTCCTGCTACAACTTGAGAAAAACCAGGAGATTCTCCCCTCAATGCGAGATGAGACCCTTTTCCTCTGCGGTGTCTCAAGAGAAATCCCATCTTCCCTTTTGAGCCTCGAAAGGGTCCTTGACACCCTGGATCCCGTGAGGAACACCGAGATCCATGTCAGCCCTGGAGAGGAATCCTGAGGTTCCGGCCTCAACTCCAGATGAGGACCTCGGCCCCGACAGCAACTGCAGAGGAATCCCAAAGGGCCACTCGAGCCACACATGGAGACTGGACATCCCTGAGGCCCCACGAGCGGGTCCCTGAGGTCCCTGTCGTAACTTGAGATGAACCCCACCGCAACTCGAGGAAAACAAGGAAATTCTCCCCTCAATACGAGCTGTGCCACTTGTCTGCTTTGGCCTCTCGAGAGAAATCCCACCTTCCCTCCTGAGCCCTCAAAGGGTCCTTGACACCTTTGAGAAAAGTCAAGAAGGTCCCTGATATCCCCGTCTGCACTCGAGAGGAACACTGAGGGTCCCACCACAACTCACGAAGAGCCCCAGTGCTCCTTCCTCATCCCATGAGGAGGGTCCATTTCCCTGCTTCGTCGGGGAGGGAATCCCGGTGTTGCCGTCGCACCTCAAAAGGAGGAGGTCTCCATTTGAGGCTCGAGAGGAACTCGAGGTGTCATGCCACCAGTTCAAAAGACCCCTGATGTCCAAGCACACTCCAGACACACCTGACTCCCCTGCACTGACTTGACGGTCACCCCAAGGACTGACTCAAAACACGATGGCAGGTGTGACAGCCCTGTGGCGCCATGAGAGAAAGGCACAGATCACTATGGTCAACCCGACAGGAAGCCAGACCCTGCTTTTCTGGCTCGAGAGGAGAGCGCATTTGCATGGCTCCACACGAGACGAGGCCTGACTCCCCTGTGGACGCCCCAGAGGAACCCCGAGTTCCATGTCGGCCCTGGAGAGGAAACCCGAGGTTCTGGCCTCAACTCCAGATGAGGACCTCGGCCCCAGCAGCGACTGCAGAGGCATCCTGAGGGACCCCTCACGACTCGAGTGGAGACTGGACCTCCCTGAGGCCCCACAAGCGGGTCCCTGAGGTCCCTGTCATAACACGAGATGAACCCCGCCACAACTCGAGGAAAACCAGGAGATTCTCACCTCAATGCGAGCTGTGGCCCGTTTCTGCTACGGCGTCTCGAGAGAAATCCCACCTTCCCTCCTGAGCCCCAGAAGGGTCCTTGACACCTTTGAGGCAAGTCAAGAAGGTCCCCAACATCCCCGTCTGCAGTTGAGAGGAACATGGAAGGTCCCACCACAACTCAAGACGAGCCCCAGTTCTCCCTCCTCATCCCCAAGGAGGGTCCATTTCCCTGCTTCATTGGGGAGGGAATCCTGGCATTTCCATAGAACCTAAAGAAGAGGCAGAGTCCACTTGGCACTTGAGAGGAACTCCAGGGGACGTGCCATCATTTCAAAAGGCCCCCGATGTCCCAGTGTGCTCCAGATACAACTGACTAACCTGCACTGACTCGACGGTCACCCCGAGGACTGACTCAAAACACCATGGCAGGTGTGACAGCCCTGTGGCACCTCAAGAGAAAGCCACAGATCCCTATGGTCAAGCAGACAGGAAGCCTGACACTGCTTTTCCAGCTCGAGATGAGAGCGGACTTGCCTGGCTCCACACAAGACGAGGCCTGACTGTCCTGTGGATGCCCCAGAGAAATCCTGAGATCCATGTCGGCCCTGGGGAAGAAATCTGAGGTTCCGGCCTCAACTCCAGATGAGGACCTAGGTGCCGGCCATGACTGCAGAGCAATCCCGAGGGGTCCCTCGCGACACGCGTGGAGACGGGACCTCTCTGAGGCCCCACGAGCTGGTCCGTGAGGTCCCCCCCGCAACTCGAGAAAAAGCAGGAAATTCTCCCCTTGTCGTGAGTCGAGGCCCTTTTCTGCTGCGGTGTTTCGAGAGAAATCCCACCTTCCCTCCTGAGCCCTGAAAGGTTCCTTGACAGCCTTGAGGCAACTCAAGAAGTTCCCCGAGACACCCGTCTCCACTCGAGAGGAAATCCGAGGGTCCGGCTACAACTGAAGAAGAGCCCTGATTCTCCCTCCCCATCCTGAAAGGAGGGTCCGTTTTCCTGCTTCATTGGGGAGGGAATCCCGGCATTCCATCGCATCTCAAAAGAAGGCAATCTCAACACGAAAGTTGAGAGGAACACCAGGGGTCATGCCACCATTCCAAAAGACCAAAGAATGGCTCAGTCCACCCCAGATGAACCTGATTTCCCTGCACTGTCTCGACTGTCACCTGGAGTATCGACTCACACCACGGTGGCGCGTGTCACGTGTCACAGCACTGTGACACCTCGAGAGAAAGCCACAGATCCCTGTGTCAACTCGACGGGAAGTCTGACAGTGCTGCTACAGCTCGGGAGGAAAGCGAACGTGCATGTCTCCACTCAAGACGAGGCCTTACTCCTCTGTGAAGACTCCAGAGGAACCCCAAGGTCCATGTCAGCACTGGAGAGGAAACGTCAGGGTCCGGCCTTAGCTCCAGTGAGGACTTATGACCCGGCATTGACTGGAGAGCAATCCCGAGAGGCCCCTCGCAACTTGCATGGAGACTGGCCTTTCCTGAGTCCACACGAGCGGGTCCCTGAGTTCCCCGTAGTAGCTCAAGAGGAAACTGCCGCAACTCGAGAACAACCAGGAGGTTCTCCCCTCCACGCGAGATGAGGCCCTTTTCCACTGCGGCTTCTCGAGGGAAGTCACACCTTCCCTCTTGAACCTTGAAAGGGTCCTTCACACCCTTGCTGCAACTCAAGAAGTTCCCCGACATAGCCGTCTCCACTAGAGAGAAACAGTGAGGGTCCCGTGATAACTCAAGAAGAGCCCCCTTTCCCCCTGTTCAGCTCGAGATGAGGGTGTCTTTCCCTACTTCGCCAGGAAAGGATTCCCGGCATACCCGTCGCATCTCTAGATGAGGCGCTCTCCATAGGAAAGTCGAGAGGAACTCCAGGGGTCTTGTGACCGTTCCCAAAGACCCCCAAATGTCTTAGTCCACTCCAGATGAACCTGATTTCCCTGCACTGCCTTGACTGTCACGCCAAGTATCAACTCACTCCACGGTGGCACGTGTTAAAGCCCTGTGACACCTCGAGGGAAAGACACAGAACCCTGTGTCAACTCGACGGGAAAACTGACACTGCTGCTACAGCTAGGGGGGAAAGTGGACGTGCATGTCTCCACTCGAGACGAGGCCTGACTCCCCTGTGGAGACTCCAGAGGAACCCCAAGATCCATGTCAGCACTGGAGAGGAAACCTCAGGGTCTGTCCTCAGCTCCAGACGAGAACATAGGACCTGGCACAGACTGTAGAGGAATCCCGAGAGGCTCATCGCAACTCGCATGGAGATTGGCCTTTTCTGAGGCCATACGAGTGGGTCCTTGAGGTCCCCATCATAACTCAAGAGGAAACAGATGCAACTCGAGAAAAACCAGGTGTTTCTCCCCTCCAGGTGAGATGAAACCCTTTTCCGCTGCAGCATTTCAAGGGAAATCACACCTTCCCACTTGAGCCTCGAAAGGTTCCTTCAACCGTTGCTACAGCAAAAGAAGTTCCCTGACATACCTGTCTCCACTCGAGAGGAAAACCGATGGTACTGCCACCACTTAATAGGAGCCCCGTTTTCCACTCCTCAGCTCGAGATGAGTATTCATTTCCCTGCTTCCTCATGATAGGATTCCCGGCGTTCCCGTCACATTTCAAGAGGTGGCGCTCTCAATAGGAAAGTCAAGAGGAACTCCAGGGGTCGTGCCACCATTCTAAACACCCCCCCCCAAATTTCTCAGTCCACTCCAGATAAACATGATTTCTGTGCACGTCCTCGACTGTCACCCCGATTATCGACTCACACCACGGTGGCACGTGTGACTGCCCTGTTGCACCTCGAGGGAAAGCCACATACCTGTGTCAACTTGAAGGGAAGCCAGACACCGCTGCTACAGCTTGGGAGGAAAGCGGACTTGCATGTCTCCACTTGAGACGAGGCCTGACTCCCCTGTGGAGACTCCAGAGGTACTCCAAGATCCATGTCAGCACTGGAGAGGAAACCTTAGGGTCCGGCGTCAGCTCCAGATGAGGACTTAGGACCCGGCACTGACTGGAGAGGAATCCCAAGAGGCCCATCGCAACTCGCATGGAGAGTGGCCTTTCCTAAGGAAACACTAGCGGGTCCTTGAGGTCCCCATTGTAACTCGAGAGAAACCTGCTGCAATTCGTGACAAACCAGGAGGTTCTCCCCTCCAGGCGAGATGCGGCCCTTTGCTGCTGTGGCATCAACGGAAATCACGCCTTCCCTCTTGAACTTCGGAAGGGTCCTTCACACCCTTGCTGCAACTCAAGAAGATCCCCGACATACCTGTCTCCGCTCGGGAGGAACACTGAGGGTCCCACCACAACTCAAGAGGCTCCCCATTTTCTCCTCCTCAGCTCGAGATGAGGGTTCCTTTCCCTGCTTCGTCGGGAAAGGATTCCCGGCATTCCCGTCGCATCTCAAGAGGAGGCGCTCTCAACAGGAATTTCGAAAGGAACTCCAGGGGTTGTGCAACCATTACAAAAGACCCGAGAATGTCTCAGTCCACTCCAGATGAACCTGATTTCCCTGCACTTCCTCGACTGTCACCCTGAGTATCGACTCACACCATGGTGGCACATGTGACAGCCCTGTGGCACCTCGAGGGAAAAACACAGATCCCTGTTTCAACTCAACAGAAAGAAGGACACTGCTGCTACAGCACAGGAGGAAAGCGGACGTGCATGTCTCCACTCGAGACGAGGCCTGAATCCCCTGTGGAGACTCCAGTGGAACCCCAAGAACCACGTCAGCACTGGACATTAAACCTCAGTGTCTGGCCTCAGCTCCAGACGAAGACATAAGACCTGACACCAACTGCAGAGAAATGGTGAGAGGCCCCTTGCAACCCGCATAGAGACTGGCCTTTCCTGAGGCCACACGAGTGGGTACCTAAGGTCCCTGTCATAACTCGAGAGGAACCTGCCGATACTCAAGAAAAACCGGGAGCTTCTCCCCTCCAGTCGAGATGAGGCCCTTTTCTGCTTTGGTGTCTCGAGGAAATCACACCTTCCCTCTTGAACCTCCAAAGGATCCTTCACACCCTTGCTGCAACTCAAGTAGTTCCCCGACATACCCATCTCCACTTGAGAGGAACACCAAGGGTCCCGCCAGATCTCAAGAGGAGCCCCGTTGTCCCCTCTTCAGTTCGAGATAAGAGTTCCTTTCCCTGATATGTCAGGAAAGATTTCCCAGAGTTTCCATCACACTTCAAGAGGAGGCACTCTCAAAAGGTGCTGGGGTCCAGCCCCGGTGGATCCAGGGTGATTCGAAGGTGGGGACGGAGCCAGCGTTCTTGGAAAACGTACATATTTAATTACAGATATATAGAGAGATTAGAAATGGATAGTGTAGTCAGAAGATTAGTGGAGAAAAAGAGGCTGAATAACTTGGATTACTGGGATAGCATCCATGCTCCAGATGGGAATTCAGCCACAAAAACGAGGAGCAAGAAAAAATGACATGGGGGAATCAGTCTTTCCAGAAATGGATCTGATTTCTTTATTTTTGGGTTTGCTTATATAACTTTTGTTACACATAGGGATGAATACAGAGTCACACAGGGGTCAGCTGTCCTGACCTTTATCAAAATCGGGTGCTTCACATAAATGTATAAAGAAAAAGGTTTTAGGGATATTACATCATCTTCTGGCCATGAGTGAGACCTGCTGACATTTTATGATCCTTTCTTTCTTATAACCAAAAAATTTATTTCTTCCAAGGTTGGTTTTTCTTAAACCAGACACCACCCTCCAAATAAAGTTACATTCCTATAGGATGAGGGTGTAGGGAGATACAATCAAGAAATGAATTTATTTAACCCAAAGTAAACACAATTAATCTTAAAGGTTAATACTTATTTCTCCTATATACTTAAAGGTTAATGCTTATTTCTCCTATATGCTAGTTATATTCATTATAAGGGCAGGGAATATGGAGATTTAGCAGCAAACATCAGCCCAACAAATGAAAATCCATTGGGAGGCTGTAAACAATCACATGTGGCCGGACAAACCTATACAGGTGGGCTAGATAACCTTCAGAGGAGTCCATAAGATGAAACACTCTTGTCATGCCCAGGAACTTTTATTGCCTTGGAGCTGCACGTTTACTCCTTCTCAGAGAGAAATGGTTATGGGGGAGAGCATAAAACAGACTCTGATTTTGGGGTAGATGCTCAGGAACAGGGGGTTTCCTGAGGCTTGATCACGCATTTGCCTATGCCAAGCCTCCTTCCTCATGACCCTTTCCACGGGCGGAGTT
This sequence comes from Connochaetes taurinus, assembly GCA_006408615.1. Taxonomy (NCBI): domain Eukaryota; kingdom Metazoa; phylum Chordata; class Mammalia; order Artiodactyla; family Bovidae; genus Connochaetes; species Connochaetes taurinus. Next base: position 25,026 of record SJXO01006833.1, read on the forward strand.
CCTCATGCTGGCCCCCAGCAAAAAGGAATGTCAAGAGAAACTCCAGGGGTCGTGCCACCATTCCAAAAGAACCCCAAATGTCTCAGTCCACTTCAGATGAACCTGATTTCCCTGCATTGCCCTGACTTTCACCCCGAGTATCGACTCACACCATGGTGGCACATGTGAGAGCCCTGTGGCACCTCGAGGGAAAGCCACAGATCCCTGTGTCAACTCGACGGAAGCCTGACAGTGCTGCTACAGCTCGGGAGGAAAGTGGATGTGCATGTCTTCACTCAAGACGAGGCCTGACTCCCCTGTGGAGACTCCAGAGGAACCCCAAGGTCCATGTCAGCACTGGAGAGGAAACCTCAGGGTCCGGCCTCAGCTCTAGACGAGAACATAGGACCCGGCATGGACTGGAGAGGAATCCCGAGAGGCCCCTCGCAACTTGCATGGAGACTGGCCTTTTCTGAGGCCATACGAGTGGGTCCCTGAGGTCCCCATCATAACTCAAGAGGAAACAGACGCAACTCGAGAAAAACAAGGTGTTTCTCCCCTCTAGGCGAGATGAGGCCCTTTTCTGCTGCAGCATCTCAAGGGAAATCACACCTTCCCACTTGAACCTCGAAAGGTTCCTTCAACCGTTGCTGCAACAAAAGAAGTTTTCCGACGTACCCGTCTCCACTCGAGAGGAAAACCGATGGTACTGCCACCACTCAATAGGAGTCCCATTTTCCACTCCTCAGCTCGAGATGAGTGTTCATTTCCCTGCTTCCTCGTGATAGGATTTTCGGCGTTCTCAACGCAACTCAAGAGGTGGTGCTCTCAACAGGAAAGTCGAGAGGAACTCCAGGGGTCGTGTCATCATTCCACAAGACCCCTAAATGTCTCAGTCCACACCAGATGAACCTGATTTCCCTGCACTGTCTCGACTGTCACCCTGAGTATCGAACACATCACAGTGGAACCTGTGACATCCCTGTGGCACCTCGAGTGAAAGTCATAGATTCCTGTTTCAACTCAACAGGAAGAAGGACACTGCTGCTGCAGCTCGGGAGGAAAGCGAACGTGCATGTCTCTACTCGAGACGAGGTCTGACTCCCCTGTGGAGACTCCAGAGAAACCCCAAGGTCCATGTCAGCACTGGAGAGGAAACCTCAGGGTCCGGCCTCAGCACCAGATGAGGACTTAGCACCCGGCACAGACTGGAGAGGAATCCCAAGAGGCCCTTCACGACTCGCGTGGAGACTGGCCTTTCCTGAGGCCATACGAGTGGGTCCCTGAGGTCCCCATCATAACTCAAGAGGAAACAGATGCAACTCGAGAAAAACAAGGTGTTTCTCCCCTCCAGGCAAGATGAGGCCCTTTTCCGCTGCGGCATTTCAAGGGAAATCACACCTTCCCACTTGAACCTCGAAAGGTTCCTTCAACCGTTGCTGCAACAAAAGAAGTTCCCTGACATACCCGTCTCCACTCGAGAGGAAAACCGATGGTACTGCCACCACTCAACAGGAGCCCCGTTTTCCACTCCTCAGCTCGAGATGAGTGTTCATTTCCCTGCTTCCTTGTGATAGGATTTTCAGCATTCTTGACGCATCTCAAGAGGTGGCGCTCTCAACAGGAAAGTCGAGAGGAACTCCAGGGGTCGTGCCACCATTCCAAAGGACCCCCAAATTTCTCAGTCCACTCCAGATGAACATGATTTCTGTGCACGTCCTCGACTGTCACCCCGAGTATCAACTCACACCTCGGTGGCATGTGTGACTGCCCTGTCGCACCTCGAGGGAAAGCCACAGATACCTGTGTCAACACGATGGGAAGCCGGACACTGTTGCTACAGCTCGGGAGGAAAGTGGACTTGCATGTCTCCACTTGAGACGAGGCCTGACTCCCCTGTGGAGACTCCAGAGGAATCGCAACTTACATATCAGCACTGGAGAGGAAAGCTTGGGGTCCGGCGTCAGCTCCAGATGAGGATATAGGACCCGGCACCGACTGGAGAGCAATCCTGAGAGGCCCCTCAGAACTCGCATGGAGACTGGCCTTTCCTGAGGAAACACGAGCGGTCCCTGAGGTCCCCATTGTAACTCGAGTGAAACCTGCTGCAATTCGTAACAAACCAGGAGGTTCTCCCCTCCAGGCGAGATGAGGCCCTTTTCTGCTGCAGCATCTCAATGGAAATCTCACCTTCCCTCTTGAACCTCGAAAGGGTCCTTCACACCCTTGTTGCAACTCAAGAAGTTCCCCGACATTCCCGTCTCCATTCGGGAGGAACACCGAGGGTCCCGCACAACTCAAGAGGAGCCACGTTGTCCCCTTTTCAGCTCGAGATGAGTTCCTTTCCCTGCTTTGTCAGGAAAGGTTTCCCAGAGTTCCCATCACATTTCAAGAGGAGGCAATCTCAAAAGGAATGTTGAGAGAAACTCCAGGGGTCGTGCAACTATATCAAAAGACCCCGATGTCCCAGTGCACTCCAGACACACCTGACTCCCCTTCACTGACTGGACGGTCACACCGAGGACCAACTCAAAACACGGTGGCAGGTGTGACAGCCCTGTGGCACCTGGAGAGAAAGCCACCAATCCCTAGGGTCAACTGACAGGTAGCCTGACACTGCTTTTCCGGCTTGAGAGGAGAACGGACTTGCATGGCTCCAAACAAGACGAGGCCTGACTCCTTTGTGGACACCCCAGAGGAACCCGAGATCCATGTCGGCCCTGTAGAGGAACCCTGAGTTTCCGGCCTCAACTCCAGCTGAGGACCTTGGTCTCGGCATCGACTGCTGAGGAATCCCGAGGGGCCCCTTGCAACTCCCATGGAGACTGGACCTCCCTGAGGCCCACGAGCTTGTCTCTGAGTTCCCAGTTGTAACTCAAAAGGAACCCCACGCAACTCGAGAAAAAACAGGAGATTCTCCCATCAATGCGAACTGAGGCCTTTTCTGCCGTGGCATCTCGAGAGAAATCCCACCTTCCTACCTGAGCCCCGAAAGGTTCCTTGACACCCTTGACCAGCTCAAGAAGTTCTCCGACATCCCCGTCTGCACTTGAGAGGAATACCGAAGGTCCTGCCAAAACTCACGAAGAGCCCCGGTTCGCCCTCCTCATCCCGAGAGGAGGTTCCATTTCCCTGCTTCGTCGGGGAAGGAATTCTGGTGTTCCCGTCACACCTCTAGTGGACACTTTACGCTCGAGAGGAACTCCAGGGGTCGTGCCACCATTTCAAAAGACCCTCGATGTCCCAGTGCACTCCAGACACACCTGACTCCCCTGCACTGACTCGACCCTCACACCGAGGACTGACTCAAAGCACAATGGCAGGTGTGACAGCCCTGTGACCTCTCGAGAGAAAGCCACCAATCCCTATGGGCAGCCCGACATGAAGCCTGACACTGCTTTTCTGGCTCGAGAGGAGAGTGGACTTTCATGGCTCCACACGAGACGAGGCCTCACTCTCCTGTGGACGCCACAGAGAAACCCTGAGTTCCATGTCATCTCTGGAGAGGCACCGGGATTTTCTGGCCTCAACTTCAGATCAGGACCTCGGCCCCAGCAGTGACTGCAGAGGAATCCCGAGGGGCCCCTTGCGACACGCGTGGATCATGGGTCTCCCTGAGACCCCACTAGCGGGTCCCTGAATTCTCCATCGTAATTTGAGAGGAGCCTCGCCATAATAGAGAGAAACCAGGAAATTCTCCCTTAAACGCGAGCTGAGACCCTTTTCCACTGCTGCGTCTCCAAAGAAATCCCACCTTCCGTCCTGAGCCCCAAAAGGGTCCTTGAAACCCTTGGTGCAACTCAAGATGTTCCCTGACATTACCATTTGCACTCGAGAGGAACATGAAAGGTGCCCCCACAACTCAAGAAGAGCCCCGGTTCCACCTCCACATTCCGAGAGGAGGATCTGTTTCCCTGCTTCGTTGGTGAGGAAATCCCAGCGTTCCCGTAGCACCTCAAGAGGAGATGGTCTCCACATGACGCTCTAGAGGAACTCCAGGGGCCGTGCCACCATTTCAAAAGACCCCTGATGTCCCAGTGCACTCCAGACACACATGACTCCCCTGCACGCACTCGACGGTCACCCCAAGGACCGACTCAAAACACGATGGCAGGTGGGACAGCCCTGTGGTGCCTCGAGGGAAAGCCACTGATGCCTATGGTCAACGTAACAGGAAGCCTGACACTACTTTTCCGGCTCGAGAGTAGAGTGGACTTCCATGGCTCCACACGAGACGAGGCCCTGTCTCTCTTGTGGACGCCCCAGAGGAACCCCGAGATCCATTTGGCCCTGGAGAGGAAACCTGAGTTTCCGGACTCAAATCCAGATGAAGACCCTGGCCCCGGCAGAGACTGCAGAGGAATCCCGAGGGGACCCTCGTGACTCTGCATGGAAACTGAACCTACCTGAGGCCCCTCGAATGGGTCCCTGAGTCTGCATTCATATTTCGAGAGGAACCCCGCAGCAACTCCAGAAAAATCAGGAAATTCTCCCCTCAACGTGAGCTGAGACCCTTTTCTGCTGTGGCGTATGGAGAGAAATCCCACCTTCCCTCCTTAGCCCTGATTGGTTTCTTGACACCCTTGAGGCAACACAAGATGTTCCCCGACATCCCCGTCTACACTCGAGAGGAACACCGAGGGTCCAGCCACAACTCACGAAGAGCCCCGGTTCTCCCTCCTCATCCCGAGAGGTTCCATTTCCCTGCTTCGTCGGGGAAGGAAATCCGGTGTTCCCGTCACATCTCTAGTGGAGGAGGTCTCCACTTGATGCTCGAGAGGAACTCCAGGGGTCAAGCCACCATTTCAAAAGACCCTCGATGTCCCAGTGCACTCCAGACACACCTGACTCCCCTGCACTGACTTGACCCTCACACCGAGGACCGACTCAAAGCATGATGGCAGGTGTGACAGCCCTGTGGCCTCTTGAGAGAAAGCCACCAATCCCTATCGGCAACCCGACATGAAGCCTGACACTGCTTTTCCGGCTCGAGAGGAGAGCGGACTTTCATGGCCCCACACGAGAGAAATCCCGAGTTCCATGTCGGCTCTGGAGAGGCACCGTGATTTTCTGGCCTCAACTCCAGATCAGGACCTCGGCCCCAGCAGCCACTGTAGAGGAATCCCGAGGGGCCCCTCGCGACACGCATGGATCATGGATCTCCCTGAGACCCCACTAGCGGGTCCCTGAATTCTCCATCATAATTCGAGAGGAGCCCCGCTACAATCGAGAGAAACCAGGAGATTCTCCCTTAAACGCGAGCTGAGGCCCTTTTCCGTTGCTGCGTCTCAAGAGAAATGCCACCTTCCGTCCTGAGCCACGAAAGGGTCCTTGACACCCTTGAGGCAACTCAAGAAGTTCCCCGACATCCCCGTCTGTACTCGAGAGGAATACTGAGGGTCCCGCCACAGCTCAAGTAGAGCCGCAGTTCTCCCTCCTCATCCCGAGAGGAGGGTCCATTTCCCTGCTTCGGCGGGGAGGTAATCCCGGTGTATCCATCACACCTCAAGAGGAAGCAGTCTGCACTTGATGCTCGAGAGGAACTCCAGGGGTGTTGACACTATTTTAAAAGACCCCTGACGTCCCAGTGCACTCCAGACACACATGACTCCCCTGCACTGACACGATGCTCACCTAGAGGACTGACTCAAAAGAGGATGGCAGGTGTGACAGCCCTGTGGCACCTCGAGAAAAAGCCACCGATCCCTATGATCAAGGCGACAGGAAGACTGACACTGATTTTCGGGCTCAAGAGGAGAGCACACTTGCATGGCTCCACATGAGACGAGGCCCTGACTCCCTTATGGATGTCCCAGAGGAACTCTGAGATCCATGTCTGCCTTGGAGAGGAACCCTGAGGTTCCGGCCTCAACTCCAGATCAGGACCTCGGCTCCGGCATCCACTGTAGAGGAATCCCGAGGGGCCCCTCGCTACTTGCATGGAGACTGGACCTCCCTGAGGGCCCTCGAGTGGGTCCCTGAGGTCACCGTTGTAACTCGAGAGGAACCCCACCGCAACTCGAGAAAAACCAGGAGATTGTCCCCTCAACGCGAGCTGAGGCCCTTTTATGCTGCAGAGTCTCTAGAGAAATCCCACCTTCTCTTCTGAGCCCCGAAAGGGTCCTTGACACCCTTGAGACAACTCAAGAAGTTCCCTGATATCCCCATCTGCACTCGAGGGGAACACCAATGGTCCCACCAAAACTAAAGATCTCTGGTTCTCACTCCTTATCCCCAGAGGAGGGTCCGTTTCCCTGCTTTGTCCCGAAGGGATTCCTGGCCTTCCCGTCGCTCCTCAAGAGGAGGGGGTCTCCACTTGAATATCGAGAGGAACTCCAGGGGTCGTGCCAACATTTCAGAAGACCCCCGATTTCAAGTGCACTCCAGACACACCTGATTCCCCTGCACTGACTCGATGGTCACCCGAGGACCGACTCAAAACATGATGGCATGTGTACAGCCCTGTGGAGCCTCCAGAGAAAGCCACCGATCCCTATCGTCAACCCGACAGAAAGCCTGACACTGCTTTACCGGCTTTAGAGGAGAGCGGGCTTGCATGGCTCCACAAGAGACGAGGCCTGACTCCAATGTGGACGCCCAGAGGAACCCTGAGATCCATGTTGGCCCTGGAGAGTAATCCTGAGTTTCCGGCCTCATATCTAGATGAGGACCTCGGCCCCGGCAGCGACTGCAGAGGAATCCCAAGGGGGCCCTCACGATTTGCATGGAGACTGGACCTCCCTGAGGCCTCACGATCGGGTCCCTGAGTTCCCCATCGTAACTCAAGAAGAACCCTGCCACAACTCAAAAAAAATCAGGAGATTTTCCCCTCAGTGAGAGCTGAGGCCCCTTTCCACTGTGGCATCTCGAGAGAAATCCCACCTTCTCTCCTGAGCCCCGAAAGGGTTCTTGACACCCTTGAGGCAACTCAAGAAGTTCCCCAACATCCCCGTCTGCACTCGAGAGGAACACCGAGGGTCCTGCCACAACTCAAGATCCCTGGTTCTCCCTCCTCATCCGAAGAGGAGGGTCCGTTTCCCTGCTTTGTCGGGGAGGGAATGCGAGCGTTCCTGTCGCACCTCAAGAGGTGGTTGTCTCCACTTAACCCTCGACAGGAACTCCAGGGGCCGTGCCACCATTTCAAAAGACCCCCGATGTTCCAGTGCAGTCCAGACACAACTGACTCCCCTGCACTCACTCGACGGTCACCCCGAGGACCGACTCAAATCATGATGGCAGGTGTGAGAGCCCTGTGGAGCCTCGAGAGAAAGCCACTGATGCCTATGGTCAACGCGACAGGAAGCCTGACACTGCTTTTCCGCCTCGAGAGTAGAGCAGACTTGCATGGCTCCACACAGGATGAGTCCTGACTCCCCAGTGGACACCCCAGAGGAACCCTGATATCCATGTCGGCCCTGGAGAGAACCCTGAGTTTCCGGCCTCAACTCTAGATGAGGACCTCACCCGGGCATTGACTACAGAGGAATCCCGAGGGGCCCCTCCCGACATGCATGCTGACTGGACCTCCCTGAGGCCTCATGAGCGGGTCCCTGAATTCCCCGTGGTAACTAGCGAGGAACCCTGCTGCAACTCAAGAAAAACCAGGAGATTCTCCCATCAACACGAGCTGAGGCCCTTTTCTGTGCAGCATCTCGAGAGAAATCCCACTTTCCCTTCTGAGCCCTGGAAAAGTCCTGGACACCCTTGAGGCAAATCAAGACGTTCCCTGACATCCACGTCTGCCTTTGAGAGGAACTCCGAGGGTCCCGCCCCAACTCAAGAAGAGCCACGGATCTCCCTCCTCAACTGAAGAGGAGGGTCCATTTCCCTGCTTTATCGAGGAGGGAATCCCGGCGTTCCTGTCGCACCTCAAGAGGTGGCTGTCTCCACTTAACGCTCCACAGGAACTCCAGGGGTCATGCCACCATTTTGAAAGACCCCCGATGTCCCGGTGCAGTCCAAACACACCTGACTCCGCTGAACTGACGTGACGGTCACCCCAAGGAATGACTCAAAACACGATGGCAGTTATGACAGCCCTGTGGCGCCTTGAGAGAAAGCCGCCGATCCCTATGGTCAATCTGACGGGAAGACTGACACTGCTTTTCCAGCTAGAAAGGAGAGCGGACTTGCATGGCTCCACACAGGATGAGGCCTCACTCCGCTGTGGACGCCCCAGAGGAACCCTGAGATCCATGTCGGCCTTGGAGAGGAAACGTGAAGCTCCGGCCTCAACTCCAGATGAGGACCTCGGCCCCGGCAGTGACTGCAGAGGAATCCTGAGGGGCCCCTCGTGACTCGCGTGGAGAGTGGACCTCCCTGAGGCCCCATGAACGGGTCCCTGAATTCCCAATCGGAATTTGAGAGGAACCTCGCTGCAACTCGATAAAAACCAGGAGATTCTCCACTCAACGCGACTTGAGGCCCTTTTCTGATGGGGCGTCTCGAGAGAAATCCCACCTTCCCTCCTGAGCCCCGAACGGGTCCTTGACAGCCTTGAGGCAACTCAAGAAGTTCCATGACATACCCGTCTGCACTCGAGTGGAACACCGAGGGTCCCGCCACAACTCAAGAAGAGCCCTGGTTTTCCCTCCTCATCCCAAGAGAAGGGTCCGTTTCCCTGCTTCGTCAGGGAGGGAGTCCTGGCGTTCCCATCGCACCTCAAGAGGAGGCGGTCTCCACTTGATGCTCGAGAGGAACTCCTGGGGTCGTTCCACCATTTCAAAAGACCTCCGTTTTCCCAGTGCACTCCAGATACACCTGACTCCCCTTCACTGACTGGACGGTCGCACCGAGGACCAACTCAAAACACGGTGGCAGGTGTGACAGCCCTGTGGCACCTGGAGAGAAAGCCACCGATCCCTAGGGTCAACCGACAGGAAGACTGACACTGCTTTTCCAGCTCAAGAGGAGAGCGAACTTGCATGGCTCCACCCAAGACAAGGCCTGACTCCCATGTGGACGCCCCAGAGGAACTCGAGATCCATGTCGGCCCTGTAGAGGAACCCTGAGTTTCTGGGCTCAACTCCAGGTGAGGACCTCGGCCTCGGCATCGCCTGCTGAGTAATCCCGAGGGGCCCCTGGCGAATCGCATGGAATCTGGCCCTTCCTGGGCCCCAAGAGCGGGTCCCTGAAATCCCCATCGTACTCGTGAGGAACCCCGCTGCAACTCGAGAAAAAACAGGAGATTCTCCCGTGAATGCGAGCTCAGGCCTTTTTCCGCTGCGGTGTCTCGAGAGGAATCCCACCTTCTCTCCTGAGCCCCGAAAGGTTCCTTGACACTCTTGAGGGAACTCAAGAAGTTCCCCGACATCCCCGTCTGCCCTCGAGAGGAAGACCGAGGGTCCCGCCCTAACTCAAGAAGAGCCCCGGTTCTCTCTCCTCATCCCGAGAGGCAGGTCCGTTTCCTGGCTTTGTCGGGGAGGGAATCCCGGCATTCCCGTCGCACCTCAAGAGGAGACGGTCTTCACTTGATGCTCGAGAGGAACTCCAGGGGTCGTGCCGCCATTTCAAAAGACTGCCGATGCCCCAGTGCACTCCAGACACACCTGACTCCCCTGCACTGACTAGATGGTTACCCCGAAGACCGACTCAAAACACAATGGCAGGTGTGACAGCCCTGAGGTGCCTTGAGAGAAAGTCAACGAACCCTATGGTCAAAGCGACTGGAAGCCTGACACTGCTTTTCCCACTTTAGACAAGAGCGGACTTGCATGGTTTCACAGGAGAGGAGGCCCTGACTCCCCTGTGGACTCCCCAGAGGAACACCGAGATCCATTTCGGCCCTGGTAAGGATACCTGAGGTTCCAGCCTCAACTCCAGGGGAGGATCTCGGCCCCGGCAGCGACTGCAGAGGAATCCTGAGGGGCCCCTCGAGACTCTTGTGGAGACTGACCCTCCCTGAGACCCCAAGAGCGGGTCCCTGAAATCCCCATCCTAACTCGAGAGGAACCCTGTGGCAACTCGAGAAAAAACAGGAGATTCTCCCCTCAACGCGAGCTGAGGCCCTTTTCAGTTGTGGCGTTTCGAGAGAAATCCCACCTTCCCTTCTAAACCCTGAATGGGTCCTTGATACCCTTGAGGCAACTCAAGAAGTACCCCAACATCCCCGTCTGCCCTCGAGAGGTACACCAAGGGTCCCGCCCCAACTCAAATAAGCCCCGGTTCTCCCTCCTCATTTCAAGAGGAGAGTCCGCTTCCCTGTTTCCTCAGGGAGGGAATCCCAGCATTCCCGTCGCAGCTCAAGAGGAGGCGTTCTCCACTTGACACTTGAGAGAAACTCCAGCAGCCGTGCCACCATTTCAAAAGACCCCCGAAGGCCCAGTGCACTCCAGACACATCTGACTCCCCTGCACTGACTCGACGGTCACCCCGAGGACCGACTCAAAACACGATGGCAGGTGTGACAGCCCTGTGGCGCCTTGAGAGAAAGCCACAGATCCCTATGGTCAACCCGACAGGAAGCCTGACAATGCTTTTCCGGCTTGAGAGGAGAGTGGACTTGTATGACCCCACACGGGACGACTCCCACCTGACTCCCCAGTGGACGCCCCAGAGGAACCCCAAGATCCATGTCAGCCCTGGAGAGAAGCCTGAGTTTCTGGCCTCAACTCTAGATGAGGACGTCGCCCCAGCACCAACTGCAGAGGAATCCCGAGGGGCCCCTCGCGACTCGCGTGCAGACTGGACCTCCCTGAGACCCACGTGTAGGCCCCTGAGGTCCCCGTTGTAACTCGAGAGGAACCCCACTCAACTCCAGAAAAACCAGGAGATTCTCCCCTCAATGCGGGCTGAGGCCCTTTTCCACTGCGGCATCACAAGAGAAATCCCACTTATCCTCCTGAGCCCCGAAAGGGTTCTTGACACCCTTGAGGCAACTCAAGAAGTTCCCCGACATCCCCGTCTACACTCGAGAGGAACATCAAGTGTACCACCACAACTCAAGAAGAGCCCCGGTTCTCCCTCCTCATCCCGAGAGGAAGGTCCGTTTCCCTGCTTCGTCGGGGAGGGAATCCTGGCATTCTGGGCACACCTCAAGGGGATGCAGCCTCCACTTGACGCTCGAGAGGAAATCCAAGGGTCGTGCAACCATTTCCAAAGAACCCCGATGTCCCAGTGCACTCCAGACCCACCTGACTCCCCTGCACTGTCTCGACGGTCACCCCGAGGACCGACTCAAAACACAATGGCAGATGTGACAGCCCTGAGGCGCCTTGAGAGAAAGCCAACGATTCCTATGGTCAACCCGACAGGAAGCCTGACACTGCTTTTCGGGCTCGAGAGGACAGCGGACTTGCTTGGCTTCACATGAGACTAGGCCCTGACTCCCCTGTGGACGCCCCAGAGGAGCCCCGAGATCCATGTCGGCCCTGGAGAGGAAACCTGAGGTTCTGGCCTCAACTCTAGATGAAGACCTCGGCCCTGGCAGTGATTGCAGAGAAATCCAGATGGCCCATCACGACTCGTATGGAGACTGGACCTCCCTGTGGCCCCAAGAACGGGTTCCTGAAATTCCCATCGGAACTCTAGAGGATCCATGCCGCAACTCGAGAAAAACCAGAAGATTCTCTCCTCAACGCGAGCTGAGGTCGTTTTTTGCTGCGGCGTCTGGAGAGAAATCCCATCTTCCCTCCTGAGCCCCAAAAGGGTCCTTGACACCCTTGAGGCAACTCAAGAATTGCCCCTACATCCCTGTCTGCCCTCGAGAGGAACACCGTGGGTCCCATCACAACTCAAGAAGAGGTCCGGTTCTCCTTCCTCATCCGGAGAGGAGGGTCTGTTTCCCTGCTTCTTCGTAGAGGGAATCCCGGCATTCCCGGCACACCTCAAGGGGATGCAGCCTCGACTTGATGCTCGAGACGAACTCCAGGGGTCGTGCCACTATTTCAAAAGACCCCTGATGTCCCAGGGCACTCCAGACACACCTGACTCCACTGCACTGATTTGACGGTCACCCGGAGGACCAACTCAAAACACGATGGCAGGTGTGACAGAGCTGTGGAGCCTCCAGAGAAAGCCACCGATCCCTATTGTCAATCCGACTGGAAGCCTGAGAGTGCATTTCCGGCTCTAGAGGAGAGCTGACTTGCGTGGCTCCACACAAGACCAGGACTGACTTGCATGTGGACGCCCCAGAGGAACCTGGAGATCTATGTCGGCCCTGGAGAGGAAACCTGAGGTTCCGGTCTCAACTCCACATGTGGACCTCAGCCCCGGCAGCGACTTCAGAGGTATTCTGAGGGGTCCCTCATGGCACGGGTGGAGTCTGGACCTCTCTGAGGCCCCACGAGCATGTCCCTGAGGTCCCCATCATAATTCGAGAGGAAACCAGCCACAACTCGAGAAAAACCAGGAGATTCTTCCCTCAACGCGAGCTGAAGCCCTTTTCCGATGGTGCGTCTCGAGAGAAATCCCACCATCCCACCTGAGCCCCAAAAGGTTCCTTGATCCCCTTGAGGCAACTCAAGAAGTTCCCCGACATCCCCGTCTGCACTCGAAAGGAATACTGAAGGTCCCGCCACAACTCAAGAAGAGCCCTGGTTGTCCCTCCACACTGAAGAGGAGGGTCCGTTTCCCTGCTTCGTCAGGCAGGGAATCCCGGCATTCACGGCGCACCTCAAGTGGAGGAGGTCTCCACTTGACGCTCGAGAGGAACTCCAGGAGTCGTGCCACCATTTCAAAAGACCCTCCATTTCCCAGTGCACTCCAGACACACCTGACTCCGCTGCACTGACTCGACCCTCACACCGACGACCGACTCAAAACACAATGGTAGGTGTGACAGCCCTGTGGCCTCTCGAGAGAAAGACACCAATCCCTATGGTCAACCCGACATGAAGCCTGACACTGCTTTTCCGGCTCGAGAGGAGAGAGGAATTTCATGGCTCCACACGAGACAAGGCCTCACTCTCCTGTGGACCCCACAGAGAAACCCTCGTGACTCACGTGGAGACTGGACCTCCCTGAGCCCCACACGCAGGTCTCTGAGGCCTTCATCTTAACTCGAGAGGAACCCCGCCGCAACTCGAGAAAAACCAGGAGATTCTCCCCTCAACGCAAGCTGAGGCCCTTTTCTGCTGGGACGTCTCGAGAGAAATCCCACCTTCCCTCCTGAGCCCCGAAAGGGACCTTGACAGCCTTGAGGCAACTCAAGAAGTTCCCCGACATCCCCATCTGCACTCGAAAGGAACAGCGAGGGTCTCACCATAGCTCAAGAAGAGCCCCGGGGCTCCCTGCTCATCCCGAGAGAAGAGACGTTTCCCTGCTTCGTCGGGGAGGGAATCCCGGTGTTTCCGTCACACCTCAAGAGGAGGCGGTCTCCACTTGACGCTCAAGAGGAACTCCAGGGGTGGTCCCACAATTTCAAAAGACCCCCGATGTCCCAGTGCACTCCAGACACACCTGACTCCCCTGCACTGACTCGACGGTCACCCCAAGGACTGACTCAAAACACGATGGCAGGTGTGACAGCCCTGTGGGGCCTTGAGAGAAAGTCAATGATTCCTATGGTCAACTTGACTGACACTGCTTTTTGGGCTCGAGGGTTGGATTTGCAGGGCTCCACATGAGACGAGGCCCTGACTCCAAAGTGGATGCCCCAGAGGACCCCGAGATCCATGTCAGCCCTTGAGAGGAACCCTGAAGTTCCCGCCTCAACTCCAGATAGGACCTCGGTCCTGGCAGCGATTGCAGAGGAATCCAGAGGGGCCCCTCATGACTCGCATGTAGACTGGAGCTCCCTGAGGCCCCACGAGCGGGTCCCTGAGGTCCCGGTCGTAAGTCGAGAGGAATCCCGCTGCAACTCGAGAAGAACCAGGAGATTCTTCACTCAAAGCGAGCTGACATTTTCTTCTGCAGCAACTCGTGAGGAATCCCACCTTCCCTCCTGAGCCACGAATGGGTCCTTGAAACCTCTGAGGCAACTCAAGAAGTTCCGTGACATCCTCGTCTGCACTCGAGAGGAACACCGAGGGTCCCACCACAACTCAAGAGGAGCCCCGGTTCTCCCTCCTCATCCTGAGAGGAAGGTCCAATTCCCTGCTTTGTCATGGAGGGAATCCCGGCGTTCACGTCACATGTCAAGAGTAGGCGGTCTCCACTTGATGCTCGAGAGGAAATCCAGGAGTTGTGCCACCATTTCAAAAGAACCCCGATGTCCCAGTGCACTCCAGACACACCTGACTCCCCTGCATTGACTCGATGGTCACCCCGAGGACCACCTCAAAACACGATGGCAGGGGTGACAGCCTTGTTGCCCCTAAAGGGAAAGCCACCGATCACTATGGTCAACCTGACAGGAAGACTGACACTGCTTTTCCGGTCGAGAGGAGAGCGGTCTTGCATGGCACCATATGAGACGAGGCCCTGACTCCCCTGTGCACGGCCCAGAGGAACCCCGAGATCCATGTCAGCCCTGGAGAGGAATCCTGAGATTCCGGCCTCAACTCCAGATGAGGACCTCAGCCCCTGCAGCGATTGCAGAGGAATCCCGAGGGGCCCCTCATGACTCGCTTGGAGACTGGCCCTCCCTGAGGCCCCATGATCGGGTCCCTGAGGTCTCCGTCATAACTCGAGAGGAACCCCACTGCAACTCGAGTAAAACCAGGAGATTCTTCCCTCAACACGAGCTGAGGTCATTTTCCACTGTGGGGTCTCGAGAGAAATCCCACCTTCCCTTCTCAGCCCCAAAAGGTTACTTGAAACCCTTGAGGCAACTCAAGAAGTCCCCGACATCCACGTCTGCACTTGAGAGAAACACTGAGGGTCCCGCCACAATTCAAGAAGAGCCCCGGTTCTCCCTCCTCATCCTGAGAGGAGGGTCCATTTCCCTGCTTCGTCGGGGAGGGAATCCCAGCGTTTCCATTGCACCTCAGGAGGATGCGGTATCGACTTGACGCTCAAGAGGAACTCCAGGGGTTGTGTCATAATTTCAAAAGATCCTCGATGTCCCAGTGCACACCACACACACCTGACTCCCCTGTACTGACTCGACGGTCACCCCGAGGACAGACTCAAAACACGATAGCAGGTGTGACAGCCCTGTGACCCCTCGAGAGAAAGCCACTGATCCCTATTGTCAACCCGACATGAAGCCTGACACTGATTTTCGGCTCGAGAGGAGAGCAGACTTGCATGGCAACACACGAAACGAGGCCTGACTCCCCTGTGGACTCCCTAGAGGAACACCAAGATTCAAGTCGGCCCTGGAGGTGAAACCAGAGGTTCTGGCCTCAAATCCAGATGAGGACCTCAGCCCCCGCATCAACTGCAGTGGAATCCCGAGGGGCCTCTCAGACTCACGTGGAGACTGGACCTCCCTGAGGCCCCAAGAGCGGGTCCCTGAGGTCCCCGTCGTAATTCGAGAGGAACCCCGGTGCAACTCGAGAAAAACAAGGAGATTCTCCCATCAAAGTGAGCTGAGGCCCTTTTTCCCTGTGGCTTCTCGAGAGAAATCCCACCTTACATCCTGAGCCACGAAAGGTTCCTTGACACCCTTGAGACAACTCAAGAAGTTTCCTGACATCCCCATCTGCACTCACGAGGAACACTGAGAGTCCTGCCACAACTCAAGAAGATCCCCTGTTCTCCTTTCTCATCCCGAGGGGAGGGTCCTTTTCCCTGCTTCTTCAGGGAGAGATTCCCGGGGTTCCTGTCACACCTTAGGAGGAGGCGGTCTCCACTTGAGGCTCGATAGGAACACCAGGGGTCGTGCCACCATTCCAAAAGGCACCCAAATGTCTCAGTCCACTCCAAATGAACCATATTTCCCTGCACTCCCTCGACTGTCACCCCGAGTACCGACTCACTCCACGGTGGCAAGTGTGACAGCCCTGTGGCACCTCGAGCGAAAGCCACAGATCCCTTTGTCAACTCGTCTGAAAGACTGACACTGCTGCTACAGCTCGGGAGGAAAGCGGACCTGCATGTCTCCACGAGGCCTGACTCCCTTGTGGAGGCTCCAGAGGAACCCCAACATCCATATCAGCACTGGAGAGGAAACCTCAGGGTCCTGCCTCAGCTCCAGATGACGTCTAAGGACCCGGCACCAACTGGAGAAGAATCCTGAGAGGACCATCTCAACTCACATGGAGACTGGCCTTTCCTGAAGGCACACGAGCGGGTCTCTGAGGTCCCCATCGTAACTCGAGAGGAACCGGCGGCAAGTCGAGAAAAACCAGGAGATTCTCCCCTTCAGGCGAGATGATGCTTTTTCCGCTGAGGCGTCTCGACGGAAATTACACCTTTCCTCTTGAACCTCAAAAGGGTCCTTCACAACCTTGCTACAACTGAAGAAAATTCCTGACATACCCGTCTCCACTCGAGAGGTACAACGAGGGTCCCACCACAACTCAGGAGGATCCCCGTTTTCCCCTCCTCAACTCGAGATAAGGGTTCATTTCCCTGCTTCCCAACATTCCCGTCGCATCTCAAGATGAGGCGCTCTCAACAGGAAAGTCGAGAAGAACTCCACGGGACGTGCCATCATTCCAAAAGAACACGAAATGTCTCAGTCCACTCCAGATGAATCAGATTTCCCTGTGCTGCTTCGACTGTCACACCGAGTATCGACTCACACCACAGTGGCACGGGTGACAGCCCTGTGAGAAAGCTTCGATGGTAAGCCACAGATTCCTGTGTCAACGTGACAGGAAGACTGACACTGCTGCTACAGCACGGGAGGAAAGCCCACGTGGATGTCTCCACTCGAGACGAGGAATGACACCCCAGTGGAGACTGCAGAGGTAACCCAAGATCCATGTCAGCACTGGAGAGGAGTCCTCAGGTTCTGGTCTTGACTCTACATGAGGTCTTAGACCGGGGCATCGACTGGAGAGGAATGCCGAGAGGCCCGTTGCAACTTTCACGGAGAATGGCCTTTCCTGAGGCCACACGAGTGGGTCCCTGAGCTCCCCATTGAAAGTTGACAGGAACCTGCTGCAAGTTGACAAAATCCAGGAGATTCTCCCCTCCAGGCGAGATGAGGCCCTTTTCGGCTGAGGCATCTCCAGGCAAATCCAACGTTCCCTCTTGAACTTCAAAAGGGTCCTTAACACCGTTGCTGCAAATCAAGAAGTGCCCTGACGTACCCGTCTCACTCGAGAGGAACACCGAAGGTCCCGCCAAAGTCAAGAGGAGCCTCGTTTCTGCCTCCTAGCTCAAGATGAGGGTTCCTTTCCCTGCTTCATCGGGAAAGGATTCCTGGCGTTCCCGTCGCATCTCAAGAGGAGAACAGGAAAGGCGAGAGGAACACAAGGGGTCATGCCACCATTTCAAAAGTCCCACAAATGTCTCAGTCCACTCCACAGGAACCTGATTTCCCTGCACTGCCTCGACTTTCACGCCGAGAATTGACTCACACCACGGTGGCACGTGTGACAGCCCTGTGGGAAAGCCTCGAGGGAAAGCCACAGATCCCTGTATCAACGCGTCGGGAAGCCTGACACTGCTGCTAGAGCTGGGGAGGAAAGCGGACGTGCATATCCCCACTGGAGACGAGGCCTGATTCCCCTGAGGAGACTCCAGAAGTACCCCAAGATCCTTGTCAGCACTGGAGAAGATTCCTGACGTTCTGGCCTCGACTCCACACAAAGTCTTAGGCCTCGGCACCGACTGGAGAGAAATCCCGAGAGGCCCCTCGCAACTGGCATGGAGACTGGCCTTTCCTGAGGCCACAAGAGCGGGTCCATGAGATCCCCATCGTAACTCAAGAGGAAACTGCCGCAACTAGAAAAAATTCAGGAGATTCTCTCCTCCAGGCGAGATGAGGCCCTTTTCCGCTGAGGCGTCTCGAGTGAAATCACACTTTCCCTCTTGAACTTCGAAAAGGTCCTTCACACGCTGCAACTCAAGAAGTTCGCCGACAGACATGCCTCCACTCGAGATGAACACCGGGGGTCACGCCAAAATCCAGAGGAGCCCCGTTTTTGCCTCCTAGCTCGAGATGAGGGTTCCCTTCCCTGCTTCGTCGGGAAAGGATTCCTGGGGTTCCCATCACACCTCAAGAGGAGGCGCTCTCAACAGGAATGTCGAGAGGAACTCAAGTGGTCGTGACACCATTGCAAAAGTCCCCCAAATGTCTCAGTCCACTCCAGAGGAACCTGATTTCACTGCACTGACTTGATTTTCAGGCCAAGTATTGACTCACACAACGGTGGCACATGTGACAGCCCTGTGGGAAAGCCTCGAGGGAAAGCCACAGATCCCTGTGTCAACACGATGGGAAGCAAGAAATTGCTGCTAAAGCTTGGGAGGAAAGCTGACGTGCATGTCCCCACTCGAAATGAGGACTGACTCCCCTGTGGAGACTCCAGAAGTACCCCAACATCCATGTCAGCACTGGAGAGGAATCCTCAGTTTCCAGCCTTGTCTCCACATGAGGTCTTAGGCCCTGGCACCAACTGGAGAGGAATCCCGAGAGGCCCCTCGCAACTCGCATGGAGCCTGGCCTTTCCTGAGGCCAAAAAAGCGGGTCCCTGATGTCCCTGTCTTACCTCGAGAGGAACATGCTGCAACTCGAGAAAATCCAGGAGGTTCTCCCCTCCAGGCGAGATGAGGCCTTTTTTCGCTGAGGCTTCTCAAGGCAAATCACACCTTCCCTTTTGAACGTCGAAAGGGTCCTTCACACCCTTGCAGCAACTCAAGAAGTTCCCACACACACCCGTCTCCACTCGAGAGGAACACCAAGGGACCAGCCAACATCAAGAGGACTCCCGTTTCCACCTTGTAGCTCGAGGTGAGGGTTCCTTTCCCTGCTTCGTCAGGAAAGGATTCCCGGTGATTCCGTCACATCTCAAGAGGAGGCGATCTTCGCAGGAAAGTCGAGAGGAACTCCAGCATTCGTGCCACCATTCCCAAAGTCCCCCTAATGTCTCAGTCCACTCCAGAGGAACCTGATTTTCCTGCACTGCCTCGTCTTGTACGACGAGTATCGACTCACACCACCATGGCATGTTTAAAGCCCTGTGGGAACACCTCCTGGGAAAACCTCGAGGAAAAGCCGCAGATCCCTGTATCAACGTGACGGGAAGACTGATGCTGCTGCTTCAGCTCGGGAAGAAACCGGACGTGCATGTCCTCATTCTAGACAAGGACTGACTCCCCTGTGGAGCCTCTGGAAGTACCCCAAGATCGATGTCATCAATGGAGAGGAATCTTCAGGTTCTGGCCTTGACACCACTCGAGGTCTTAGGCCTTGGCACCGACTGGAGAGGAATCCCGAGAGGCCCCTCGCACCTAGCATTGAGACTGACCTTCCCTGAGGCCACAAGATCGGGTCCCTGAGGTACCCATCATGACTCGAAAGAGACCCGCCGCAACTGTAGAAAATCCAGGACGTTCTCCCCTTCAGGAGAGATGAGGCCCTTTTCCGCTGAGGGGTCTCGAGGCAAATCACAGCTTCCCTCTTGAACTTTGAAAGGGTGTTTCACACCCTTGCTGCAACTCAAGAAGTTCCCCGACATACCCGTCTCCACTCGAGAGGAATGCCGAGGGTCCCGTCAACATCAGGAGGAGCCCCATTTCCGCCTCATACCTCAAGATGAGGCTTCCTTTCCCTGCTTCGTCGGGAAAGGATTTCCGGTGTTCCATTCGCATTTTAAGAGGAGGCACTTTCCACAGGAAAGTCGAGAGGAACTCCAGGGGTCGTGTCACCATTTCCAAAGTTCCCCAAATGTCTCATTCCATTTCAGAGGTACTGATTTCCCTGCACTGCCTCGACTTGCACCCCGAGTATAGACTCACAACACGGTGGCATGTGTGACAGCCTTGGGGGAAAGCCTCGAAGGAAAGCCACAGATTCCTGTATCAACGCCATGGGAAGCCTGACACTGCTGCTCCAGCTCGGAAGGAAAGCGGACGTGCATGTCACCACACGAGATCAGGACTGACTCTCCTGGGGAGCCTCCAGAAGTACCCCAAGATCCATGCCGGCACTGGAGAGGAACACTCAGGTTCCAGCCTCGACTCTGCAGGAGGTCTTAGGCTCTGGCACCAACTGGAGAGAAATTCCGAGAGGCCACTCACAACTCGCATGAAGACTGGCCTTGCCTAAGGCCACAAGAGCGGGTCCTTGAGGTCCCCATCGTAACTCGAGAGGGACCCGCCGCAACTCGAGAAAATCAAGGAGATTCTCCCCTCCAGGCGAGATGAGGCCCTTTTCTGCTGAGGCGTCTCGAGGCAAATCACACCTTCCCTCTTGAACTTCGAAAGGGTCCTTCACACCCTGCTGCAACTCAAGAAGTTCTCCAACACACCCGTCTCCACTGGAGAGAAATGCCGAAGGTCCCGCCAACATCAAGAGGAGCCCTGTTTCCGCCTCGTAGCTCGAGATGAGGGTTCCTTTCCCTGCTTCATCGGGAAAGGATTCCTGGCGTTCCCGTCGCAACTCAAGTGGAGGCGTTCTACACAGGAAAGTCGAAAGGAACTCCAGGGGTCGTGCCACAATTCCCAAAGTCCCCCAAAAGTCTCCCTCCACTCCAGAGGAACCTGATTTCCTTGCACTGCCTCGACTTGCACGCCAAGTATCGACTCACACCAGGGTGGCATGTGTGACAGCCCTGTGGGAAAGCCTTGTGGGAAAGCCTCTAGGGAAAGCCACAGATCCCTGTATCTGCTATGCCCAGTGTCCGAGTCCCCAAAACAGAGAGACTAAGACATCCACAGCAATGCAAAAGCATAAAGGGGTTTATTGCTAACTCTAGAGTTAGAGTCCAGATCTCATCCAGAACAGTGGAATCCGACAAGAGCCCCGAGCTCTGAATCACAGCTGCTTATATACAGGTGGTCTTTTGTCTCAGCAGAAGTGTAGTTGGCATGTTTTGATTGACTCAACCCTGGGTCATAGTGGTGATTGGCTTAACCTTGGCCTCATCGCGGGGGACCCTGGTGTCATCGGGGACCTTGGTGGGGCTTCCCAGAATTATGACTCATGCTTACAAGAACCTGAGGCTTAGGCCTAGTGTGGCCTGTTGAGCCTGTCATGGTTCAGGTCAGGTCCTAACATTCTCCCCTGTCTTTTGATCATATAGAGGAATCTTCCTCTATGTTGTGGGGCAAGGCCTGGTATTGTTGCCTGACTATGAGTAGTTGGACTGTATTAATACATTCTTTTACAAAAGTTACAAGCTTGTTTAGGATACATGGGCCAAAAGTGAGTATTAATAATAGCACCATAAGAGGTCCCACCACCCCTTTTAGGTCAGAGTACAGATCTGGCCACCAGGTGTTCGGGGGATGTGTTCCTGAGGTTAAGTTAAGCACCCCTCGCATCAGTCCATTTTGAAGTCTCCAGGTGATCTTGGCCGGCTGGTGCAGGTTTCCACTGGTGGCTCCTGGGTCATGGAGGATGGTCACCAACAGGAGGGTCAGGGTGATTTGTCTGGGTCCTGTCGACGGGCAAGCTTCATCTTTAAAGGGTTGGAGGAATGTGGTATACACACTGGTGGGGCCCCCCCATAAACAATTTTAAAGGAGGTTAGGTTTAACTTGTAGGGGATATTACACGCTCGGAAGAGAGCGAAGGGAAGGAGAGTCACCCAGTCCCCACCAGTCTCTATTGCCAGATTTGCCAAAGTTTCTTTTAGAGTCCGATTTATTTTTTCTACCTGTCCTGAGCTCTGGGCATTGTATTTGCAATGTAGTTTCCATTTGGTCCCCGGAGCTAAGGCCAGTCCCTGAATAATTTGACTCACAAAAGCAGGTCCATTATTGGAGCCAATGGTTACCGGCAGCCCAAACCTAGGCACTATCTCTTCTAGGAGTTATTTTTAGCTACCATTGTTGTTGTTTCCCTCTTAGTGGGATATGTTTCCATCCACCCAGAGAAATTATCGACCAGAACTAACAGATAATGGTACCTGTACTTGACTGGCCTTACCTCTGTAAAATCTATCTCCCAGTGTTGTCCTGGCCTTTCTCCCCAGTACCTTATAGCCGTGTGCTGTCCTTTTTCTGGTCACATCATCTGGCACGCATTACAGGCACGGACTATGTCTTGTATAGTTGCCTTTTGTCGGGGAAACTGCAGACACGCTGTCAGTAAGAGTGCTAGAGTCTTTTTTTTTTCTTTTCTCCCAGATGGGTGGTGTGATGTAGGTGTGTGCAAAGGTGTTGACCCAAGTTAGCCGGAAGCAACAAGTTGTTATTTTGGTCTCGATACCATCCGTCTTTGCCCTCTGGACAGTTGGCATTTTCTTGAATCTGGTGGCTGCTTGAGAATCTCTTTAGTGGCATGGGGAGTGTAGACCAGGAGCTGTTGTCCATATGTTAACTTGCCAGCATCATGGACCAGGAGAGCAGTTGCTGCGATGATTCTGAGGCAGGGTGGCCACCCTGTGGCCACTGGGTCCAGTCTTTTAGAGAGGTAGGCTACAGGTCGCTTCCAAGGCCCCCATTGCTGCGTCGAGACTCCCTTTCTTACTCCCTGTTTTTCATCCACAAACAGTTGGAAGGGCTTAGACGGGTTAGGGAGAGCAAGGGCTGGGGCTTTCAGCAAAGCCTGCCAAAGTTCTTGAAATGCCTGTCCCATTGGCTCAGTCCAAGTCCAGTTTTTACTTTTCTTGCTCCCTTCATATAACGGCTGGGCCTTTTTAGCAAACCCCAAGATCCATAGACTGTAATACCCAACAGTCTCAAGAAATTCTCTCACTTGACGAGGAGTAAGGACTGAGTATTGGGCCTCCATGTCCACCATGAAGCCGACTGGTTTTCCCTCCACATATATAGTTATCCAGGACTCGGGGAGGGGGGCTGAGCCTTGATCCCCCCCCCCCGCAATTGCTATCATCTCCTGCATATAAGACGTGGGCCCCTGGGGAAGGTACCTTTTTGTGTGTGGGCTTTTCCCCCGGTTTTCTTTTAGGGCACTCTCTTCTCCAGTGTCTTCGCTTTTGACAGTACACACATTGGTCCTTTCTTAGTCTCTGTCTAACTTGCTTTTCTTCGTCTCTTGGCCTGACTTTACTAGTTCCCTGAGAATTAGCTCCCTGTCTCACCCCTGCAAAGAATATCTGGGGTAATTGTTTCTGATTCCTGCGGTTTTCCTCGGCCTTGAACTTCCTCTTACCGTCTAACACATTCTTTTCTTTTCTATGGAGTTACTCTATGGTTAAAAACCCTCTCTGTTGCCCTCACCAGGTCTTGTATGGATTGTTCCCCTAACCTCGCTCTCTCTCTCTCTTTTTTTTTTTTTTTTTTCAGTTTTCTCCTGATATCTGGGGCTGCCTGATTTACAAATACTAGCATAACTGTTGTGCATGACTCACTGGCCTGGGGGTCCATGGGGATATACTGCCTAAAAGCTTCCATTAATCTCTCAAGGAAGGCTGCCAGGCTCTCATTTGGCTCCTGTCTAACCAGATTTACCTTAGCCAAATTTGTTGGCCTCCTGGCTTTTAGAGTCTGGCGGTACACTCGGAGACGCTCCCTACCTTTAGTGCTCTCGAAGTTTCATTGGGGCCACGTCAGGGGGAATCTCTCATCAATCAGATTAGGTTGCGTTGTAGGTCTTCTATCTACCCCTGGAACATTTTTCTGTGCTTCTGACAATATCCGTTCGCGTTCCTCTGTGGTGAAAAGCACTTGTAATAGCTGCTGACAATCATAGTGGAAAAGGGCCAGTATTGGTACCGTTCGTTCCCCGTCCGGGTGGGCTGGCCCCGCCTGAACAGGAAGTGCCCGGACCATGGAGGTGAGGGCTTCTGGGCTGTCCTCGTCTGCCACATTTAAGGCTCCCCTAGTTATTCCTCGAGTTCCCTGGGCGGGGCCCCCCTCCTGGGTTGGGGCCAAGGGTTCGGTATCCCTTCATGTTCTTCCAGACGACATCTGAGGTACCTGAGGGGGCAAAGGCAGATGCGCATAGTGGGGTAGGGGGAGATCGGTTTCTAGGTCAGTGAGGATTCCTGGAATACCGGCTTTACCCGGCCATTGCTCTCTTTGTATTTTTTTTTTCCCTTTGGATGTTTTCATAACAAGTACCTGTGGGATAGACGAAGTGGGGGAAGGGGAAGTAAAGGGCTGGGGAATAAAAGGTCTCAGCCAGGCTGGTGGATGTTTTTATCAAATTTTGTCAGACCAAACTATAGGGAGTTTGATCTGGGTGTCCAGACGGGCCAGGGGTGAGCACTTTCTCTCTAATTGCTTGAATAATTGGCAGGCTGAAGGTTCCTTCTCGCGGCCAGCCGATATCAAAGGCAGGCCACTCGGTGCAACAAAAAATCATTAGTTAGTTTGTTTGTTTGTTTGTTTTCATCAACACCGATAGATTTTGTGCTCTAGACTTAAAATCAGAAAAGAGGTCATTTATAAGGGACAAAGGAGTAGAAGTTGCTTGCCCCATGATTACAGAGAAAAACACAGGAGACAAAATGAACACACAAAGAACAGAGACAATGCTGGCACTCACACAGACACGACAAACAGATAACAAATACACATCGGCCGAGAACACAGCACTAGGTCTTTTTGGGCCCCCCTGAAACTTCCTTTCCCTTGAGGTTATCTTACCAACAAGGTGTCCACAGAGCTAGTCGCCTTCCCAGCACAATGCCGGGCCTCGGCCTTATGCCAGCTAGGTTTACTCCCTTTACAAAGCCAGCCACCTTCCCAGCATGATGCTGGGCATCGGCTTTATGCCAGCTAGGTCGACCTCTTTCAGGTTAAGGAACCCCTTCAGCCAGGAGGGTGTTATTTCCCTCAGTTAAAAGGAATCCCGAACGAGCCCCCAAATGTAATGCCCAGTGTCCGAGTCCCCAAAACTGAGAGAATAAGACGTCCACAGCAATGCAAAAGCATAAAGGATTTTATTGCTAACTCTAGAGTTAGGGCCCAGGTCTCATCCAGCACAGTGGAATCCGACAAGAGCCCCGAGCTCTGAATCACAGCTGCTTATATACAGGTAATCTTTTGTTTCAGCAATAGTGTAGTTGGCGTGTGGTGATTGATTAAACCCTGGGTCATCGTGGTGACTGACTTAACCTTGGCGTCATCGGGGGGGACCTTGGTGTCATCAGGGACCTTGGTGTCATTGGGGACCTTGGTGTTTTCAGGGATCTTGGTGGGGCTTCCCAGAATTATGACTCATGCTTACAAGAACCTGAGGCTTAGGCCTAGTGTGGCCTGTTGAGCCTGTCATGGCTCAGGTCAGGTCCTAACACTATCAACGCGACGGGAAGTCTGACATGCTGCTCCAGCTTGGGAGGAAAGCGGACGTGCATGTCCCCACTTGAGACGAGGACTGACTCCCCTCTGGAGCCTCCAGAAGTACCCCAAGTTCCATATAAGCACTAGGTTCCGGTCTCAACTCCACATGAGGTCTTAGGCCCCGACACCGAATGAAGAGGAATCCCGCGAAGCCCCTTGCAACTCGCAGGGAGACTGAGGCCAAAAGAGTGGGTCTGTGAGGTCTCCGTCGTAACTCGATAGGGACCCGCTGCAAATCGAGAAAATCCAGGAGGTTTTCCCCTCCAGACGAGATGAGGCCCTTTTCCACTGAGGTGTCTTGAGGCAAATCACACCTTCCCTCTTGAACTTCGAAAGGGTCCTTCACACCCTTGCTGCAAATCAAGGAGATCCCCGACATAACCTTCTCCACTCGAGAGGAACACCGAGGGTCACGCCAAAATCAAGAGGAGCCCCGTTTCCCCCTTGTACCTCGAGATGAGGGTTCCTTTCCCTGCTTCCTCGGGAAAGGATTCCCGGCATTTCCGTAGCATCTCAAGAGGGGGCGCTTTTCACAGGAATGTCGAGAGAAACTCCAGTGGTCATGCCAGCATTCCCAAAGTCCCCCAAATGTCTCAGTCCACTCCAGGGGAACCTGATTTTCCTGCACTGCCTCGACTTGCACGCCGAGTATCGACTCACACCACGGTGGCATGTGTGACAGCCCTGTGGGAAAGCCTCGTGGGAATGTCTCGAGGGAAAGCCACAGATCCCTGTATAAACGCGACAGGAAGCCTGACAATTCTGCTACAGCTCGGGAGGAAAGCAGACCTGCATGTCCCCCCTCGAGACGAGGACTGACTTCCCTGTGGAGCCTCCAGAAGTACCCCAAGATCCATGTCAGCACTGGAGAGGAATCCTCAGGTTCCGGCTTCGAGTCCACATGAGGTCTTAGGCCCTGGCATCGACTGGAGAGGAATCCCGAGAGGACCCTCGCAACTCGCATGGAGACTGGCCTTGCCTGAGGCCACAAGTGAGGGACCCAGAGTTCCCCATTGTAACTCAAGAGGGACCAGCTGCAACTCGAGAAAATCCAGGTTTTACCTTCCAGACGAGATGAGGCCCTTTTCTGATGAGGCATCTCGAGGCAAATCAAACCTCTTCTCTTGAACTTCGAAAGGGTCCTTCACACCTTTGCTGCAAATCAAGAAGTTCCCCAACATACCCGTCTCCACTCAAAAGGAACACCGAGGGTACTGTCAAAATCAAGAGGAGTCCCGTTTCTGCCTCGTAGCTCAAGATGGGGGTTCCTTTGCCTTCTTCATGGGGAAAGGATTCCCGGCGTTCCCGTCGCATCTCAAGAGGAGGCGCTCTCCACAGGAAAGAAGAGAGGAACTCCAGGGATCATGCCACCATTCCCAAAGTCCCCCAAATGTCTCAGTCCACTCCAGAGGAACCTGATTTCCCTACACTGCCTCGACATTCACGCCGAGTATTAACTCACACTTTGGTAGGACGTGTGACAGCCCTGTGGGAAAGTCTTCTGGGAAAGCCTCGAGGGAAAGCCACAGATCCCTGTATCAACACGAAGGGAAGACTGACACTGCTGCTCCAGCTCGGGACGAAAGCGGATGTGCATGTCTCCACTCGAGACGAAGACTGACTCCCCTGTGGAGCCTCCAGAAGTACCCCAAGATCCATGTCAGCACTGGAGAGGAATCTTCAGGGTCCGGCCTCGACTCCATACTAAGTCTTAGGCCCCGGCACCGACTGGAGAGGAATCCCGAGTGGCCCCTCACAACTCGCATGGAGATTGCCGTTTCCTGAGGCCACAAGTGCGGATCCCTGTGGTCCCCATCAGAACTCAAGAGGGACCCGCCCCAACTCGAGAAAATCCAGGAGGTTCTCCACTCCAGGGGAGATGAGGCCCTTTTCCGCTGAGGCGTCTGGAGGCAAACCACACCTTCCCTCTTGAACTTAGAAAGGGTCCTTCACACCGTTGCTGGATCTCAAGAAGTTCCCCGACATACCCGTCTCCACTCGAGAGGAACACCGAGGGTCTCGCCAACATCAAGAAGAGCCCCGTTTCTGCCTCGTAGCTCGAGATGAGGGTTCCTTTCACTGCTTCGTCAGGAAAGGATTCCCAGCGTTCCCGTCGCATCTCAAGAGGAGGCGCTCTCCACAGGAAACTCGAGAGGAACTCCAGGGGTCGTGCCACCATTACCAAAGTCCCCCAAATGTCTCAGTCCACTCCAGAGGAACTTGATTTTCCTGCACTGCCTCGACTTGCACGCCGAGTATCGACTCACACCACGTTGGCACGTGTGACAGCCCTGTGGAAAAGCCTCGTGGGAAAGCCTCTAGGGAAAGCCACAGATCCCTGTATCAACGCGACGGGAAGCTGGACACTGCTGTTCCAGCTCGGGAGGAAAGCGCACCTGTATGCCCCACTCGAGACGAGGACTGACTCACCTGTGAAGCCTCCAGAAATACCCCAAGATCCATGTCAGCACTGGAGAGGAATCCGCAGATTCCGGCCTCCAGTCCACACGAGGTCTTAGGCCCTGGCACCGACTGGATAGGAATCCCGAGAAGCGCCTCACAACTCACATGGAGACTGGCCTTGCCTGTGGCCACAAGAGCGTGTCCCCGAGATTCCCGTCGTAACTCAAGAGGGACCCGCCGCAACTCGAGAAAATCCAGGAGGTTCTCCCCTCCAGGCGACATGAGGCCCTTTTCCGCTGAGGCGTCTCGAGGCAAATCACACCTTCCCTCTTGTAGTTCAAAAGGGTCCTTCACACCCTTGCTGCAACTCAAGAAGTTCCCCGACATACCCGTCTCCACTCAAGAGGAACCCCGAAGGTCCCGTTAACATCACGAGACGCCACATTTCCGCTTCGTAGCCTGAGATTAGTGTTCCTTTCCCTGCTTCGTCGGGAAAGGATTCCCGGCGTTCCCGTCGCATCTCAAGAGGACGCGATCTCCACAGGAAAGTCGAGAGAAACTCCAGGGGCCGTGACACCATTCCCAAAGTCCCCCAAATGTCTCAGTCCACTCCAGAGGAACTTGATTTTCCTGCACTGCCTCGACTTGCACGCCGAGTAGAGACTCACACCACGGTGGCACGTGTGACAGCCCTGTGGGAAAGCCTTGTGGGAAAGCCTTGAGAGAAGGCCACAGATCCCTGTATCAATGCGACGGGAAGCCTGACACTGCTGCTCCAGCTCGAGAGGAAACGTACGTGCATGTCCCAACTCGAGACGATGACTGACTCCACTCTGGAGCCTCCAGACGTAAACCAAGGACCATGTCAGCACTGGAGAGGAATCCTCAGGTTTCAGCCTGGACTTCTCACGAGGTCTTAGGCCCTGACACCGAATGGAGAGCAATCCCAAGAGGCCCCTCAAAACTTCCATGGAGACTGGCCTTGCCTGATGCAACAAGAGCGGGTCCTGAGGGCTCAGTCGTAACTCGAGAGGGACGGCAGCAACTCGAGAAAATCCAGGAGGTTTTCCCCTCCAGGCGAGATGAAGCCCTTTTCCGCTGAGGCGTCTCAAAGCAAATCACACCTTCGCTTTTGAACTTCGAAAGGGTCCTTCACACCCTTACTGCAACTCAAGAATTTAGCCGACATACCAGTCTTCACTCGAGAGGAACACCGAGGGTCCCGCCAACATCAACAGAAGCCCCGTTTCCACCTCGTAGCTCTAGATGAGGGTTCCTTTTCCTGCTTCGTCGGGAAAGGTTTCCCAGTGTTCCCTTCGCATCTCAAGAGGAGAAGCTCTCCACAGGAATGTCGAGAGAAACTCCAGGGGTTGTGCCACCATTCCCTAAGTTCCCCAAATGTCTCAGTCCACTCCAGAGGAACCCTATTTTTCTGCACTGCCTCGAATTTTACGCCGAGTATTGACTTACACCACAGTAGGACACCTCCCAGCCCTGTGGGAAAGCCTCGAGGGAATGCCACAGATCCCTGTAAGAACGCGATGGGAAGCCTAACACTGCTGCTCCAGCTCGGGAGGATAGCGGACGTGCATGCCCCACTCGAGACGACAACTGACTCCCCTGTGGAGCCTCCAGAAGTACCCCAAGTTTCATATCAACCCTGGAGAGGAATCCTCAGGTTCTGGCCTTGACTCCACACGAGGTCTTAGGCCCCAGCACCGACTGGAGTGGAATCCCGAGAGGCCCCTCGCAACTCGCATGGAGACTTGCCTTGCCTGAGGCCACAAGAGCGGGTCCCTAATGTCCCCATCATAACTCGAGAAAATCCAGGAGCTTCTCCCCTCCAGGCGAGATGAGACCCTTTTCCACTGAGGCGTCTCGAGGCAAATAACACCATCACTCTTGAACTTTGAAAGGGTCCTTCACACCCTTAGTGCAACTCAAGTAGTTCCCCGACATACCCATAACTACTCGAGAGGAACCCCGAGGGTCCCGCCAACATCAAGAAGAGACCCGTTTCCAACTCTTAGCTCGAGATGAGGGTTCCTTTCCCTGCTGCGTTGGAAAAGGATTCCCGGAGTTCCCGTCGCATCTCAAGAGGAAGCGCTCTTCACAGGAAAGTCGAGAGGAACTCCAGGTGTGTCGTGCCACCATTCCCAAAGTCCCTGAAATGTCTCAGTCCATTCCAGAGGAACCTGATTTTCCTGCACTGCCACGAATTCACCCCGAGTATTGACTCACTCCACGGTGGCACGAGTAACAGCACTGTGGAAATGCCTCGAGGGAAAGCCACAGATCCCTGTATCAACGCGACGGGAAGCCTGACAATTCTGTTACAGCTCGGGAGGAAAACGGACGTGCATGTCCACCCTCGAGATGAGGACTGACTCCCCTGTGGAGCCTCCAGAAGTACTCAAAGATCCATGTCAACACTGGAGAGGAATCCTCAGGTTCCGGCTTTGACTTCACACGAGGTCTTAGGCCCCGGCATCGACTGGAGAGGAATCCCGAGAGGCCCCTCGCAACTTGCATGGAGACTGGCCTTGCTTGAAGCCAAAAGAGTGGGTCCCTGAGATCCCTGTCGTAACTCAAGAGGGACCCGCCGAAACTCGAGAAAATCCACGAGGTTCTCCCCTCCACCAGAGATGAGGCCCTTTTCCTCGGAGGCGTCTTGAGGCAAATCACACCTTCCCTCTTGAACTTCGAAACGGTCCTTTACACCCTTGCTGTAAATCAAGAAGTTCTCCGACATACCCGTCTCCACTCAGGAGGAACGCCGAGGGTCTCGCCAACATCAAGAAGAGCCCCGTTTCCGCCTCGTACGTCGAGATGAGGGTTCCTTTCCCTGCTTCGTCGGGAAAGGATTCCCAGCGTTCCCGTCGCATCTCAAGAGGAGGTGCTCTCCACAGGAAAGTCGAGAGGAACTCCAGGGGTCGTGCCACCATTGCCAAAGTCCCCCAGATGTCTCAGTCCACTCCAGAGGAACCTGATTTTCCTGCACTGTCTCGAATTGCATGCCGAGTATCGACTCACACCACGTTGGCACTTGTGACAGCCTCGTGGAAAAGCCTCGTGGGAAAGCCTCGGACGAAACCCACAGATCCCTGCATCAAAGTGATGGGAAGCCTAACACTGCTGCTCCAGCTTGGGAGGAAAGCGGACGTGCATGTCCCCACTCGAGATGAGGACTGACTCCCCTGTGGAGCCTCCAGAAGAACCCCAAGATCCATGTCAGCACTGGAGAGGAATCCTCAGGTTCTTGCCTCGACACCACACGAGGTCTTAGGCCCGGCTTCTACTGGAGAAGAATCCCGAGAGGCCCCTTGTAACTTGCGTGGAGACTGGCCTTGCCTGAGGCCACAAGAGCGGGTCCCTGTGGTAACGGTTTTAACTGGAGTGGGACCCGCCGCAACTCAAGAAAATCCAGGAGGTTCTCCCCTCCAGGCGAGATGAGGCCCTTATCCGCTGAGGCGTCTCGAGGTAAATCACACCTTCCCTCTTGAACTTCGAAAGGGTCTTTCACACCTTTGCTGCAACCCAAGAAGTTCCTCGACATACTCATCTCCACATAAGACCAACGCCAAGGGTCACGTCAACATCAAGAAGAGCCCCGTTTTCCCCTCGTAGCTGGAGATGACGGTTCCTTTCTCTGCTTCGTCGTGAAAGGATTCCCGGCGTTCCCATCACATCTCAAGATGAGGCGCTCTCCACAGGAAAGTCGAGAGGAACTCCACGGGTCGTGCCACCATTTCCAAAGTTCCCCAAATGTCTCAGTCTACTCCAGAGAAACCTGATTTCCCTGCACTGCCTCGACTTGCACGCCGAGCATCGACTGACACCACGGTGGCACGTGTGACAGCCCTGTGGGAAAGCCTCGGGGGAAAGCCTCGAGGGAAAGCCACATATCCCTGTATCAATGCGACGGGAAGCCTGACACTGCTGCTCCAGCTCGGGAGGAAAGCAGATGTGCATATCCCCACACGAGACGAGGACTGACTACTCTTTGGAGCCTTCAGAATTACCCAAGATATATGTCAGTACTGGAGAGGAATCCGCAGGTTTCGGCCTCGACTCCACACGAGGAATCCTCAGGTTCCAGCCTCGACTCCTCTTAGGCCCTGGCACGGACTGGAGAGGAATCCCGGGAGGCCCCTAGCAACTTGCATGGGGACTCGCCTTGCATGAGGCCACAAGAACGGGTCCCTGAGATCCCCATTGTAAGTCGATAGGGACCCGCCACAACTCGAGAAAATGCAGGAGGTTCTCCCCTCCAGGCGAGATGAGGCCCTATTCCACTGAGGCGTTTCAAGGCAAATCACATTTTCCCTCTTGAACTTCGAAAGGGTCCTTCACACCCTTGCTGCAACTCAAAAAGTTGCCCGACATACCCATCTCCATTCGAGAGGCACACCGAGAGTTCCGCCAACATCAAGTGGAGACCCGTTTCCGCTTCATAGCTGGAGATGAGGGTTCCTTTCCCTGCTTCGTTGGGAAATGATTCTAGTCGTTCCTGTCGCATCTCAAGAGGAGGCTTTCTCCACAGGAAAGTCGAGAGGAACCCCAGGGGTCGTGCCACCATTCCCAATGTCCCCCAAGTGTCTCAGTCGACTTCAAAGGAACCTGGTTTTCCTGCACTGCTTCGAAATGTGCGCCAAGTATCGACTGACACCACGGCGGCACGTGTGACAGCCCTGTGGGAAAGCATCGTGGGAAAGTCTCAAGTGTAAGCCACAGATCCCAGTATCCACGCGACGGGTAGCCTGACACTGCTGCTCCTGCTCGGGAGGAAAGCGGACGTGCATGTCCCCACTCGAGATGAGGACTCACTACCCTTTGGGCCTCCACAAGAACCCCAAGATCCATGTCCACACTGGAGAAGAATCCTCAGGTTCCAGCCTCGACTCCACACAAGGTCTGAGTCTCTGGCACCGACTGGAGAGGAATCCCGAGAGGCCCCTCACAACTCGCATCGAGACTGGCCTTGGCTGAGGCCACAAAATCGGGTTCTTGAGGTCCCTGTCATAACACGAGAGGGACCCGCCGCAACTAGAGAAAATCCAGTAGGTTCTCCCCTCCAGGCGACATGAGGCCCTTTTCGGCTGAGGAGTCTTGAGGCAAATCACACCTTCCCTCTTGAATTCGAAAAGGTCCTTCACACCTTTGCTGCAACTCAAGAAGTTCCTCGACATACCCATCTCCACTTGCAAGGAACCCCGAGGGTCCCACCAACAACAAGAGGAGCCCCGTTTCTGCCTCATATCTCGAGATCAGGGTTCCTTTCCCTGCTTCGTCGGGAAAGGATTCCCGGCGTTCCCGTCGCATCTCAAGAGAAGTCGCTCTCCACAGGAAAGTCGAGAAGAACTCCAGGGGTCGTGCCACCATTCACAAAGTCCCCCAAATGTCTCAGTCCACTCCAGAGGAACCTGATTTCGCTGCA
This sequence comes from Connochaetes taurinus, assembly GCA_006408615.1. NCBI lineage: Eukaryota > Metazoa > Chordata > Mammalia > Artiodactyla > Bovidae > Connochaetes > Connochaetes taurinus. The sequence continues at coordinate 58,042 of SJXO01006833.1, forward strand.
TTGCTTCTACATGCATGCCGAGTATCGTGTTACAACACGGTGGCACGAGTGACAGCCCTGTGGTAAAGCCTCGAGGGAAAGCCACAGATCCCTTTATTCACGCGACGGAAAGCCAGACACTGCTGCTTAAGCTCGGCCTTAAAGCGGTCGTGCATGTCCCTGCACGAGCCGAGATCTGACTCCCCTGTGGAGTCTCCAAAGTATTCCAAGATCAATGTCAGCACTGAAGAGGAATCCTCAGGTTTCGACCTCGACTCCACACGACGTCTTAGACCCCAACACAGACTGAAAAGGAATCCCGAAAGGCCCTTCGCAACTCGCATGGAGACCGGCCTTGCCTGAGGTCACAAAAGCGGATCCCCGTGGTCGCCGTCGTAACTCGAGTGGGACCTGTTTCAACTGGAGAAAATCCAGGAGGTTCTCCCCTCCAGGTGAGATGAGGCCCTTTTCCACTGAGGAATCTCGAGGGAAATCACACCTTCTCTCTTGAACTTCAAAAGAGTCCTTCACACCCTTGGTGCAAATCAAAAGTTCCCCGACATACTCGTCTCCATTAGAGAAGAACACCGAGGTTCCCGCCAACATCTAGAAGAACCCCGTTTCCGCCTCGTAGCTCGAGATGAGGGTTCTTTTCACTGCTTTGTCAGAAAAGGATTCCCAGCGTTTCCGTTGCAACTCAAGAGAAGGTGCTCTCCTCAGGAAAGTAGAGAGGAACTCCAGGAGTCGTGCCATCATTCCCAAAGTCCCCCAGATGTCTCAGTCCACTCCAGAGGAACCTTATTTCCCTGCATTGCCTCGAATTTCATGCGGATTATCGATTCACATCACGGTGGAACCTGTGACAGCCCTGTGGGAAAGTCTCGTGGGAAAGCCTCGAGGAAAAGCCACAGATCCCTGTATCAACGCGACGGGAAGCCTGACAATGCTGCTCCAGCTCGGGAGGAAAGTGGACGTTCATGTCCTGACTTGAGACGAGGTTGACTCCACTGTGGAGCCTCCATAAGTACCCCAAGATTCATGGCAGCACTGGAGAGGCATCCTCAGGTTCCGGCCTCGACCGCATACGTGGTCTTAGGCCTGGGCACCGACTGGAGAGGAATCCCGAGAGGGCCCTCGCAACTCGCATGGAGACTGGCCTTGCCTGAGGCCACAAGAGCCGGTCCCTGAGGTCCCAGTCCTAACTCGAGAGGGGCCCGCCACAACGCGAGAAAATTCAAGAGGTTCACCCCTCCAGGCGAGATGAGGCCCTTTTCCGCTGAGGCATCTCGAGGCAAATCACACCTTTCCTCTTGAACGTCGAAAGGGTCCTTCACACCGTTGCTGCAACTCAAGAAGTTCCCCGACATACCCGTTTTCATTCGAAAGGAATATCGATGGTCCCATAAACATCAAGAGGAGCCCTGTTTCTGCCTTACAGCTCAAGATGAGGGTTCCTTTCCCTGCTTCGTTGGGAAAGGATTACCAGAGATCCCGTCGCATCTCAACAAGAGGCGATCCCCACAGGAAAGTTGACAGGAACTTCAGGGGTCGTGCCACCATTCCCAAAGTCCCCCAAATGTCTCAGTCCACTCCAGAGGAACCTGATTTCCCTGAACTGCCTCGACTTGAACGCCGAGTATCGACTCACAGCACGGTGGCACGTGTGACAGCCCTGTGGCAAACCATCGTGGAAAAGACTCGAGTGAAAGCCACAGATCCCTGTATCAATGCGACGGGAAGCCTGACACTGCTGCTCCAGCTCGGGACCAAAGCAGACGTACATGTCCCCACTCAAGACGAGGACAGACTCCCCTGTGGAGCCTCCAGAAGTACCCCAAGATCCAGGTAAGCACTGGAGAGCAATCCTCAGCTTCCGACCTCAAATCCACACGAGGTTTTAGGCCCCGGCAGCGACTGGAGAGGAATCCCGAGAGGCACCTCGAAACTCACATGGAGACTGACATTTCCTGAGGCCACAAAAGCGGGTACCTGAGGTCCCCATCGTAACTCGAGAGGTACCCGCTGAAACTCGAGAAAATCCAGGAGGTTCTCCCCTCCAGGCGAGACGAGACCCTTTTCCGCTGAGGCGTCTCGAGGCAAGTCACACCTTCCCTCTTGAAATTCGACAGGGTCCTTCACACCCTTGCTGCAACTCAAGAAATTCCCTGACATACCCGTCTCCACTAGAGAGGAACACCGAGGGTCCCGCCAACATGAAGAGGAGCCCGTTTCCACCTCGTAGCTCGAGATGAGGGTTCCTTTCCCTGCCTCGTCGGGAAAGGATTCCCGGCATTCCCGTCGCAACTCAAGAGGAGGCGCTCTCCTCAGGAATGTCGAGAGGAACTCCAGGGAACGTGAAACCATTCCCAAAGTCCTCCAAATATCTCAGTCCACTCCAGAGGAATCTGATTTCCATGCACTGCCTCGACTTTCACGCCGAGTACCTACTCACACCACGGTGGCACGAGTGACAACCTTGTGGGAAAGCCTCGTGGGAAAGCCTCGAGGGAAAGACACAGATCCCTGTATCAATGAGACGAGAAGCCTGACACTGCTGCTCCAGCTCAGGAGGAAAGCGGATGTACATGTCCCCACTCGAGATGAGGACTGACTCCCCTGTGGAGCCTCCAGAAGTACCCCAAGATCCATGTCAGCACTGGAGAGGAATTCTCAGGTTCTGGCCTCGACTCCACACGAGATCTTAATCACAGGCAACGACTGGAGAGGAGTCCCAAGGGGACCCTGGGAAGTCGCATGGAGACTGGCCTTGCCTGAGGTCACAAGATCAGGTCCCTGAGGTGCCCGTCATAACTCGAGAGGGAATCGCCGCAACTCGAAAAAATTCAGGAGGTTTTCCTCTCCAGGTGAAATGAGGCCCTTTTCTGCTGAGGCGTCTCTAGGCAAACCACACCTTCCCTCTTGAACTTCGAAAGGGTCCTTCACACCCTTGCTGCAACTCAAGAAGTTCCCCGACGTACCCGTCTCCACTGAAGAGGAACACCGCGGGTCCCGCCAACATCAAGAGGAGCCCCGTTTCTGCCTCGCAGCTCAAGATGAGGGTTCCTTTCTCTGCTTCGTCGGGAAAGGATTCCCAGCGTTCCCGTCGCATCTCAAGACAAGGCGCTCTCCACAGAAAAGCCGAGAAGAACTCTAGGGGTCGTGCCAGCATTCGTAACGTCCCACAAATGTCTCAGTCCACTCCAGAGGAACCTGATTTCCTTGTACTGCCTCGACTTGCAGGCCGAGTATCGAATCACACCACGGTGGAACATGTGACAGCCCTGTGGGATAGCTTCGTGGGAATGCCTCGAAGGAATAACACAGATCCCTGTATGAATGCGGCGGGAAGACTGACACTGCTGATCCCGCTCAGGAGGAAAGCGGACGTGTATGTCCCCACTCGAGATGAGGACTGACTCCCCTCTGGAGCCTCCAGAAGTACCCCAAGATCCATGTCAGCACTGGAGAGGAATCCTCAGGTTCCGGCCTCGACTCCACACAAGGTCTTAAGCCTCGGCACCGACTGGAGAGGAATCCCGAGAGGCCTCTCGCAACTCATATGGAGACTGGCCTTGTCTGAGACCACAGAAGCGGTTTCCTGAGATTCCCATAGTAAGTCGAGAGGGACCCGCCACAATTCGAGAAAGTTCAGGAGGTTCTCCCCTCCAGGAGAGATGAGGCACTTTTCCACTGAGATGTCTAGAGGCAAATCACACCTTCCCTCTTGAACTTCGAAAAGGTCCTTCACACCCTTGCTGCAACTCAAGAAGTTTCCCGACATACCCGTTTTCACTCGAGAGGAACGTCGAGGGTCCCGCCATCATGAAGAGGAGCCCCAATTCCGCCTCGTAGCTCTAGGTGAGGGTTCCTTTCCGTGCTTCGTTGGGAAAGGATTCCCGGCATTCCCCTCGCATCTCAAGAGGAGGTGCTCTCCACGGGAAACAGGAGAGGAACTCCAGGGATCTTACCACCATTCCCAAAGTCCCCCAAATGTCACAGTTCACTCCAGAGGAACCTGATTTCCCTGCACTGCCTCTACTTGCACGCCAAGTATCGACTCACACCACGGTGGCACGTGTGACATCCCTGTGGGAAAGCCTCGAGGGAAAGCCACAGATCCCTGTGTCAACAGGACAGGAAGCCTGACACTACTTCTCCAGGTCAGGAGGAAAGCGGACGTGCATGTCCCCACTTGAGACGAGGACTGACTCCCCTGTGGATCCTTCAGAAGTATCCCAAGATCCATGTCATCCCTGGAGAGGTATGCTTATGTTCCTGCCTCGACTCCATACGAGGTCTTAGGCCCCGGGACCGACTGGAGAGGACTCACGAGAGGCCCCTCCCAACTCGCATGGACACTGGCCTTGACTGAGGCCACAAGAGCGGGTCCCTGAGGTCCCCGTCGTAACTCGAGAGGGACCGGCTGCAAGTCGAGAAAATCCAGGAGGTTCTCCCCTCCAGGCAAGATGATGCCCTTTTCCTCTGAGGCATCTCGGGGAAAATTAAACCTTCCCTCTTGAACTTCGAAAGGGACCTTCACACCCTTGCTGCAACTCAGGAAGTTCCCCGACATACCCGTCTCCACTCGAGAGGAATGCCAAGGGTCTCACCAACTTCAAGAGGAGCACCGTTTCTGCCTCGTAGCTCGAGATGAGTGCTCCTTTCGCTGTTTCGGCCAGAAAAGATTCCCAGCGTTCCTGTCGCATCTCAAGAGAAAGCTCTCTCCACAGGAAAGTTGAGAGGAACTTCAGTGGTCGTGCCACCATTCCCAAAGTTCCCCTAAAAACTCAGTCCACTGCAGAGGACCTGATTTCCCTGCACTGCCTCGACTTGCACACCGAGTATCGACTCACACCACGTTGGCACGTGTGACAGCCCTGTGGGAAAGTCTCGTGGGAAAGCCTGAGGGAAAGCTACAGATCCCTGTATCAATGCAACAGGAAGCCTGACACTGCTGCTCCAGTTCAGGAGTAAAGCGGACGTGCATGTCCCCACTCGAGACGAGGACTGACTCCCCTTTGGAGCCTTCAGAAGTACACCAAGATCCATGTCAGCACTGGAGAGAAATCTAAGGTTCCAGCCTCGACTCCACACGAGGTCTTAGATCCCGGCACCGACTGGAGAGGAATCCCGAGAGGCCCCTGGCAACTCACATGGAGACTGTCCTAGCCTGAGGCCATAAGAGCGGGCCCCTGAGTTCCCCGTCGTACCTCGAGAGGGATCCGCCGCATCTCAAGAAAATCCAAGACGTTTTCCCCTCCAGGCGAGATGAGACCCTTTTCCGCTGAGACATCTCGAGGCAAATCACACCTTCCCTCTTGAACTTCGAAAGGGTCCTTCACACCCTTGCTGCAACTCAAGAAGTTCCCCGACATACTCCTCTCCACTCGAGAGGAACGACGAGCGTCACGCCAACTTCAAGAAGTGCCCCGTTTCCGCCTCGTAGTTTGAGATGAGTGTTCCTTTTGCTGCTTCGTCCGAAAAAGTTTCCCGACGTTCCCGTCGCATCTCAAGAGGAGGCGCGCTTCACAGGAAAGTCGAGAGAAATTTCAGGGGTCGTGCCACCATTCCCAAAGTGCCCTAAAGGTCTCAGTCAACTCCAGAGGAACCTGACTTCCCTGCACTGCCTCGAATTTCACGCCGAGTATCAACTCACACCACGGTGGCACGAGTGACAGTTCTGTGGGAAAGCCTCTTGGGAAAGCCTCCAGGGAATACCACAGATCCCTGTATCAACGCGACGGGAAGCCTGACACTGCTGCTAGAGCTTGGGAAGAAAGCGGACGTCATTGTTCCCACACGAGACGAGGAAGGAATTCCCAGTGGAGCATCCAGAAGTACCCCAAGATCCATGTCAGCACTGGAGACGAATCCTCAGGTTCCGGCCTCAACTCCACACAAGGTCTTAGGCCCCAGCACAGACTCGAGAGGAATCCCGAGAGGCCCCTCGCAGCTAGCATGAAGACTGGCCTTGGCTGAGGCCACCAGAGAGGGTCCTGGAGGCCCCCGTCGTATCTCATGAGGGACTGGCCGCAACTCGAGAAAATCCAGGAGGTTCTCTCTTCCAGGCGAGAGGAGGCTCTTTTCCACTGATGCGTCTCGAGGCAAATCACACCTTCCCTCTTGAACTTCGAAAGGATCCTCCACACACTTACTGCAACTCAAGCAGTTTGCCGACATACTCGTCTCCACATGAGAGGGACGTCGAGGGTCCCACCAACATCAAGAGGAGCCCCGTTTCCACCTCCTAGCTCGAGATGAGTGTTCCTTTCCCTGCTTCTTCGGGAAAGGATTCCTGGCGTTCCCATTGCATTTCAAGAGAAGGAGCTCTCCACAAAAAAGAAGAAAGGAACTCCAGGGGTCGTGCCATCATTCCCAAAGTCCCCCAAATGCCTCAGTCCACTCCAGAGATTCCTAATTTCCTTGGACTGCCTCGACATTCACACCAGGTATCGACTCACACCATGGTGGCACATGTGACAGCCCTGTGGGAAAGCCTTGAGGGAAAGCCACAGATCCCTGTATCAACGCGACTGGAAGCCTGACACTGCTGCTCCAGCTCGGGAGGAAAGCAGACGTGCATGTCCACTAGAGACGAGGCCTGACCCCCTGTGGATCCTCCAGAAGTACACCAAGGTCCATGTCAACACTGGAGAGGAATCCACACGCGGTCTTAAGCCTTGGCACCGACTGGGGAGGGATCCCGAGAGGCCCCTCACAACTCGCACGGAGACTGGCCTTGTCGGGGCCATCAGAGCGGGTCCCTGAGATTCCCGTCATAGCTCGAAAGGGACCCGCTGCAATTTGAGAAAATGAAGGAGGTTCTCCCCTCCAGGCCATAGGAGGCCCTTTTCCCCTAAGGCGTCTCGAGGCAAATCACACCTTCCCTCTTGAAGTCCAAAAGGGTCCTCAACACTCTTGCTGCAAATCATGAAATTCCCCGACATACCCGTCTCCACTAGAGAGGAACACCGAGGGTCCCGCCAACATCAAGAGGAGTCCTGTTTTCGCCTCGTAGCTCGAGATGCAGATTCCTTTCCCTACTTCGTCGGGAAAGAATTCCCGGCTTTCCCGTGGAATCTCAAGAGGAGGCGCTCTCCACAGGAATTTCGAGAGGAACTGCAGGGGTCGTGCCACCATTCCCAAATTTCCCCAATATATCTCAGTCCACTTCAGAGGACCCTGATTTCCCTGCACTGCCTTGACTTTCAGGCCGAGTATCGACTCACAACACGGTGGCACTTGTGACAGCCCTGTGGGAAAGCCTCATGGGAAAGCCTCGAGGCAAAGCCACACATCCCAGTATAAACACGACGGGAAGCCAGACACAGCTGCTCCAGCTCGGGAGAAAAGCGGAGGTACATGTCTAGACTCAAGACGAGGACTGACTCCCCTGTGGAGCCTCCAGAAGTACCCCAAGATCCATGTCAGCACTGGAGAGGAATCCTCAGGTTCCGGCCTCGACTCCACACGAGGGCTCAGTCCCTGGCACCGACTGGAGAGGAATCCCGAGAGGCCCCTCGCAACTCGCATGGAAACTCGCCTTGCCTGAGTCCACAAGAGCGGGTACCTGAGGTCCCCGTCGTAACTCGAAAGTGACCCGCCGCAACTAGGGAAAATCCAGGAGTTTCTCCACTTCAGGCGACATGAGGCCATTTTCCGCTGAGGCGTCTCGAGGCAAATCTCACCTTCCCTCTTGAACTTCGAAAGGGTCCTTCACACCCTTGCTGCAAATCAAGAAGTTCCCCGACATACCCGCCTCCCCTCGAGAGAAACGCCGAGGGTCGCGACAACATCAAGAGGAGTCCCGTTTTCGCCTCGTAGCTCGAGATGAGGGTTCCTTTCCCTGATTCGTCGGGAAAGAATTCCCGGCGTTCCTGTGAAATCTCAAGAGGAGACACTCTCCACAGGAAAGTCGAGAGGAACTCCAGGGTTCGTGAGACCATTCCCAAAGTCCCCCGAATGTTTGAGTCCACTGTAGAGGAACGTGATTTCCCTGCACTGCCTCGACTTGCATGCTGAGTTTCGACTCACACCACGGTGGCACGTGTGACAGCCCTGTGGGAAAGCCTCGTGGGAAAGCCTCAAGGGAAAGCCACAGACCCCTGTTTCAATGAGACGAGAAGACTGAAACTGCTGCTCCAGCTCGGGAGAAAAGCGGAAGTACATGTCCCGACTCGAGACGAGGACTGACTCCCCTGTGGAGCCTCCAGAAGTACCCCAAGATCCATTTCAGCACTGGAGAGGAATTCTAAGGTTCCGGCCTCGACTCCACACGAGGTCTTAGGCCCCGGCATCGACTGGAGAGGAATCCGGAGAGGCCCCTCACAACTCGCATGGAGACTGGCCTTACCTGAGGCCACAAGAGCGGGTCCCTGAGGTCCCCGTCGTAACTCGAGAAAATCCAGGAAGTTCTCCCCTCCAGGTGAGATGAGGCCCTTTTCCGCTGAAGCATCTCGAGGCAAATCACACCTTCCCTCTTGAACTTCAAAAGAGTCTTGACACCCTTGGTGGAACTCAAGAAGTTTCCTGACATACCGGTCTCCACTCGAGAGGAACACCGAGGGTCTCACCAACATCAAGAGGAGCCTCATTTCCGCCTCATAGCTCGAGGTGAGGGTTCCTTTCACTGCTTCGTCGGGAAAGGATTCCCGGCGTTGCCGTCGCATTTCAAGAGGAGGAGCTCTCTACAGGAAACTCGAGAGGACCTCCATGGGTCGTGCCACCATTCCCAAATTCCCTCAGTGTCTGAGTCTATTGCAGAGGAACCTGACTTCCCTGCACTGCCTCAACTTGCACGCCGAGTTTCGACTCACACCACGGTGGCAAGTGTGACAGACCTGTGGGAAAGCCTCGTGGGAAAGCCTCGAGGGAAAGCCACATATCCCTGTATCAATGCGACAGGAAGCCTTCCTCTGCTGATCCAGCTCGGGAGGAAAGCGGAAGTGCTTGTCCCCACTCGAGATGAGGACTGACTCCCCACTGGAGCCTCCAGAAGTACCCCAAGATCCATGTCAGCACTGGAGAGGAATCCTCAGGGTCCAACCTCGACTCCACACGAGGCGTTAGGCCCCGGCACTGACTGGAGCAGAATCCTGAGAGGCCTCTCGCAACTCGCATGGAGACTGGCCTTGTCTGAGGCCACAAGAGCGGTCCCCGAGGTCCCCATCGTATCTCGAGGAGAAACCACCATAACTCGAGAAAATCCACAAGGTTCTGCCCTCCAGGCAAGAGGAGGCCCTTTTCCACTGAAGGTGTCTTGAGGAAAATCACACCTTCATTCTTGAATTTCGAAAGTGTCCTTCACACCCTTGCTGCAACTCAAGAAGTGCCCGGACACACCCGTCTCCACTCGAGAGGAACACCGAGGATCCCCCCAACATCAAGAGGAGTCCCGTTTCTGCCTCGTAGCTCGAGGTGTGGGTTCCTTTCCCTGCTTCGTCGGGAAAGGATTCCCGGCGTTCACGTCACATCTCAAGAGGAGGCGCTCTCCCCACGAAAGTCGAGAGGAACTCCAGAGGTCGTGCCACCATTCCCAAAGTCCCCCAAATGTCTCAGTCTATTCCAGAGGAACCTGATTTTCCCTACACTGCCTCGACTTGCACGCCAAATATCGACTCACAGCATGGTGGCACTTGTGACAGCCCTGTGGGATACCCTCGTGGGAAAGCCTCGAGGAAAAGCCACAAATCCCTGTATCAACACGACGGGAAGACTGACATTGCTGCTCCAGCTCGAGAGAAAAGCTGAAGTGCATTTCCCCACTCGAGACGAGAACTGACTCCCCTGTGGAGCCTCCAGAAGTACCCAAAGATCCATGTCAGCACTGGAGAGGAATTCTAAGGCTCCGGCCTGTACTCCACACGAGGTCTTAGGCCCCAGCATCAACTGGAGAGGAATCCCGGGAGGCACCTCGAACTCTCATGGAGACTATCCTTGCCTGAGGTGACAAGAGCGGGTCCCTGAGGTCCCCGCCGCAACTGGAGAAAATCCAGGAGGTTCTGCCCTCCAGGGGAGAGGAGAACCTTTTCCACTGTCGCGTCTCGAGGCAAATCACACCTTCCATCTTGAACTTCGAAAGGGTCCTTCACACCCTTGCTGCAACTCAAGAAGTTCCTTTACATACCCGTCTCCATTCGAGAGGAACACCGAGGGTCCCTCCAATATCAAGAGGAGCCCTGTTTCTGTCACATGGCTCGAGATGAGGATTCCATTCACTGCTTCATGGGGAAAGCATTCCCGGCTTTCCCGTCACATCTCAAGGGGAGGCGCTCTCAACCGTAAAGTCGAGAGGAAATCCAGGGGTCGTGCCAACATTTCCAAAGTCACCGAAATATCTCAGTCCACTTCAGAGGAACCTAATTTCCCTGCACTGCCTCAACTTGCACGCCGAGCATCTACTCACACCACGGTGGCATGTGTGACAGCCCTGTGGGAAAGCCTCGAGGCAAAGCCACAGATCCCTGTATCAACGTGACGGGAAGCCTGACACTGCTGCTCCAGCTCTGGAGGAAAGCGCACTTGCATGTCCCCACTCAAGACGAGAACTGACTCCCCTGTGGCGCCTCCAGAAATACCCCAATATCCATGTCAGCACTGGAAAGGAATCCTCAGGTTCTGGCCTCAACTCCATGCAAGGTCTTGGCCCCGGCACCGATTGGAGAGTAATCCTGAGAGGCCCCTCGCACCTCCCTTGAAGACTGGCCTTGACTGAGGCCACAAGAGCGGGTCCTTGAGGTCCCTGAATAACTCGAGAAGGACTTGGCGCTACTAGAGAAAATCCAGGAGGTTCTTCCCTCCAGGCGACATGAGGCCCTTTCCTGCTGAGGCGTCTCGAGGCAAATCAAGCCTTCAATTTTTAACGATGAAAGGGTCATTCACAACCTAGCTGAAACTCAAGAAGTTCCCAGACATACCCATCTCTACTCGAGAGGAATGCCAAGGGTCCTGGAAACATCAAGAGGAGCCCCGTTTCCACCTCATGGCTCAAGATGATGGTTCCTTTCCCTGTTTCTTTGGGAAAGGATTCCCGTCATTTCTGTCAAATCTCAACAGGAGGCGCTCTCCTCAGGAAGGTCGAGAGGAACTCCAGAGGTCGTGTCACCATCCCCAAAGTCCCACAAATGTCTCAGCCCACTCCAGAGGAACCAGATTTCCCTGCACTACCTCGACATTCAAGCCGAGTATTGACTCACACCACGGTAGCACATGTGACAGCTCTGTGGGAAAGCCTCGTGGGAAAGCCACAGATACCTGTATCAACGCGACAGGAAACCTGAACCTGGTGCTCCAGCTCGGGAGGAAAGCGGTCGTGCATGTCCCCATTCGAGACGAGGGCTGACTCACTCCCCTGTGGAGACTCAAGAAGTACCCCAAGATCCATGTCATCACTGGAGACGAATCCTCAGGTTCCGGCCTCGATTCCACACTAGGGCTTAGGCCCCGGCACCGACTGAAGAGGGATCCCGAGAGGCCCTTCGCAACTCGAATGGAGACTGGCCTTGCCTGAAGCCAAAAGTGTGGGTCCCTGAGGTCCCCGTCGTAACTCGAGAGGAACCCGTCGTAACGCGAGGGGGACCCGCCGCAACTCGAGAAAATCCAGGAGGTTCTCCCCTCCAGGCGAGATGAGGTCCTTTTTCGCTGAGGCGACTCGAGGCAAATCACACCTTCTATCTTGAACTTCGAAAGGGTCCTTCACACCCTAGCTGCAACTCAAGAAGTTCCCCGACATACCCGTCTCAACTCGAGAGGAACACCGAGGGTCCCGCCAACATCAATAGGAGCCCCGTTTCGGCCTTGTAACTCGAGATGAGTTGTCCTTTCCCTGCTTCATTGGGAAAGGATTACCAGCATTCCCGTCCCATCTCGAGAGGAGGCGACTCCACAGGAAATTCGAGAGGAACTCCAGGCGTTGTGCCACTATTCAAAAAGTCGCCCAAATGTCTGAATCCACTCCAGAGGAACCTGATTTCCGTGCACTGCCTAGACTTTCATGCCTAGTATTGACTCACAGCGCGGTGGCACTTCTTACAGACTTGTGGGAAAGCCTCATGGAAAGCCTCCAGGGAAAGCCACAGGTCCCTGTATCAAAGTGACAGGAAGACTGACACTGCTGCTCCAGCTCGGGAGGAATATGGACATGCATGTCCCCACTCGAGATGAGGGCTGACTCCCCTGTGAGCTTCCAGAAGTACCCCAATATCCATGTCAGCACCGGAGAGGATTTCCGAGGGGCCCATCGCAACTCGCATGGAGACTGGCCTTGCCTGAGCCCAAAGAGCAGGTCCCTGAGGTCCCCGTCGTAACTGGAGAGGGACCCTCCGCAACTCGAGAAAATCCAGGATGTTCACCCTTCCAGACGAGATGAGGTCCTTTTCTGCTGAGGCGTCACGAGGCAAATCACACCGTCCCTCTTGAACTTCGAAAGGGTCCTTTACACCCTTGCTGCAACTCAAGAAGTTCCCCGACATACCCGTCTCCACACAAGAGGAACACCGAGGGTCCCGCCAACATCAAGTGGAGCCCCTTTCCACCTCGTAGCTCGAGATGCGGGTTCCTTTCCCTGCTTCCTCGGGAAAGGATTCCTGGAGTTCTCGTCGTATCTCAAGAGGAGGTGCTCTCAACAGGAAAGACGAGAGGAACTCCAGGGGACGTGCCACCATTCCCAAAGACCCTCAAAAGTCTCAGTCCACTCCAGAGGAACCTGATTTCAATGCACTGCCTCAACTTGTACACCGAGTATCAACTCACACCAGGGTGGCATGTGTGACAGCCTTTTCGGAAAGCCTCGAGGGAAAGCCACAGATCCCTGTATCAACGCGACGGGAAACCTGAAACTGGTGCTTCTGCTCGGGAGGAGAGCAGATGTGCATGTCCCCATTCGAGACGAGGACTGACTCCCTCCCCTGTGGAGGCTCAAGAATTACCCCAAGATGCATGTCAGCACTGGAGAGGAATCCTCAGGTTCCGGCCTCGATTCCACATGAGGGCTTAGGCCCGGCACCAAAAGAAGAGGGATCCTGAGAGGCCCTTCGCAACTCGAATAGAGACAGGCCTTGCCTGAAGCCTAAAGAGTGGGTCCCTGAGGTCCCCATCGTAACTCGAGAGGGACCCACCGCTACTCAAGAAAATCCAGGAGGTTCTCCCCTCCAGGTAAGATGAGGCCCTTTTCCGCTGAGGCGTCTTGAGCAAATCACACCTTCCCTCTTGAACTTCGGAAGGGTCCTTCACACCCTTGCTGCAAGTCAAGAAGTTCCTCAACATACCCGTTTCCACTCGAGATGGGAGTGACCCGCCACATCTTGAGTAAATCTAGGAGGTTCTCCCCTCCAGGCTAGATGAGGCCCTTTTCAACAGAGGCGTCTCAAGACAAATCACACATTTCCTCTTGAACTTCGAAACGGTCCTTCACACCCTTGCTGCAAATCAATCAGTTCCCCAACATACTCGTCTCCACCAGAGAGGAACACCGAGGGTTCCGCCAACATCAAAAGGAGCCTTGTTTCGGACTCGTAGCTCTAGATGAGTGTTCCTTTCCCTGCTTCGTCGGGAAAACATTCCCGGTGTTCCTGTAGCATCTCAAGAGGAGGCGTTCTCCACAGGAAAATGGAGAGGGACTCCAGGGGTCATGCCTCCATTCCCAAAGTCCCCCACATGTCTCAGTCCACTCCAGAGAAACCTGATTTCCATGCACTGTTCGACCTACAAGCCCAGTATGTACTTACAACATGGTGGCACGTGTGACAGCCCTGTGGGGAAGCCTTGTGGAAAACCTCGAGGGAAAGCCAAAGATACCTGTATCAACGCGACGGGAAGACTGACACTGCTGCTCCAGGTCAGGAGGAAAGCGGACGTGCATATCCCCATTTGAGACGAGGACTGACTCCTCTGTGGAACCTCCAAAAGTGCCCCAAGATCCATGTCAGCACTAGAGAGGAATCTTCAGGTTCTGGCATCGACTCCTAATGAGGTCTTAGGCCCCGGCACTGACTAGAGACGAATACCGATAGGCCTCTCGCAAATCGCATGGAGACTGGCCTTGCCTGAGGCCACAAGTGCGGGTCCCTGATGTCCTCGTTGCAACTCGAGAGGGATGCGCTGCAACTCGAAAAAACCCAGGAAGTTCTCCCTTCCAGGCGAGATGAGGCCCTTTTCCGCTGAGGCGTCTCGAGGCAAATCACACCTTAGCTCTTGAACTTTGGAAGGGTCATTCACACTCTTGCTGCAAATCAAGAAATTCCCCGACTTACCCGTCTTCACACGAGAGGAACACAGAGGGTCTTGCCAACATCAAGAGGAACCCCGTTTCCACCTAGTAGCTCTAGATGAGGGTTCCTTTCCTTCTTCGTCTGGAGATTATTTCCAGCTTTCCCGTCGCATCTCAAGAGGAGGAACTCTCCACAGGAAAGTCGAGAGGATCTCCAGGGGTTGTGCCACCATTACCAAAGTCCCCGAAATGTCTCAGTCCACTCCAGAGGAACCTGATTTCCCTGCACTGCCTTGAATTGCACGCCGAGTATCGACTCACACCATGGTGGAAAGTGTGACAGCCCTGTGGGAAAGCCTCATGGGAAAGCCTCGAGGGAAATCCACAGATCCCTGTATCAACGCGATGGGAATCCTGACACTGCTGCTCCATCTCGGGAGGAAAGCAGACATGATTGTCCCCACTCAAGACGAGGTTTGACTCCCCTGTGGAGCTTCCAGAAGTACCCCAAGATCCATGTCAGCACTGGAGAGGAATCCTCAGGATCCAGCCACGACTCCACATGAGGTCTTAGGAGAGGAGAGGAATTCCGAGAGGAATTCCGAGAGGCCCCTTGCAACTCGCATGGAGACTGGCCTTGCCTGAGGCCACAAGAGTGGGTCCCTGAGGTTCCCGTCATAACTCGAGAGGTACTCACTGCAACTCGAGAAAATCCAGAAGGTTCTCCCCTCCCGGCTAGATGAGGCCCTTTTCCGCTGAAGTGTCTCGAGGCGAATCACACCTTCCCTCTTGAACTTCGGAAGGGTCCTTCACACCCTTGCTGCAAGTCAAGAAGTTCCTCAACATACCCGTTTCCACTCGAGAGGGGAGTGACCCTCCACATCTTGAGTAAATCTAGGATGTTCTCCCCTCCAGGCTAGATGAGGCCCTTTTCTGCTGAGGCGTCTCAAGACAAATGACACATTTCCTCTTGAACTTTGAAAGGGTGCTTCACACCCTTGAGGCAACTCAAAAATTTCCTCGACATACCCCTCTCCACTGGAGAGGAACAGCGAGGGTCCCGCCAACATCAAGAGGACCCCGTTTCCGCCTCGTAGCTAGAGATGAGTGTTCCTTTCCTTGCTTCTTTGGGAAAGGATTCCCGGCGTTCCCGTCGCATTTCAAGAGAAGGAGGTCTCCACATGAAAGTCGAATGGAACCTTAGGGGTCGTACCATCATTTCTAAAGTCCTCCAAATATCTCAGTAAACTCCAGAGGTACTTGATTTCCTTGAACTGCCTCGACTTTCACGCCAGGTATCGACCCACACCATGGTGGCATGTGTGACAGCCCTGTGGGGAAATCTCGTGGAAAAACCTCGAAGGAAAGCCACAGATCCCTGTATCAATGCGACGGGAAGTCTGACACTGCTGCTCCAGCTCGAGGGGAAAGCAGACGTGCATGTCCCCACTAGAGACGAGGACTGACTCACTCCCCTGTGGCATCTCCAGAAGTACCCCAAGCTCCATGTCAGCACTGGAGAGGAATCCTCAGGTTCCGGCATCGATTTCACACGAGGGCTTAGGCCCCAGCACCGACTGAAGAGGAATCCCGAGAGGCCCCTCCCAACTCGCATGGAGACTGGCCTTTTCTGAGGCCACAAGAGCGGGTCCCTGCGGTCCCCATCGTAACTGGAGAGGAACCCATCGTAACTACAGCGGGACCCGCCACAACTCAAGAAAATCCAGGAGGTTCTCCCCTTCAGGCGAGATGAGGCCCTTTTCAGCTGAGGCGTCACGAGGCAAATCACACCTTCGCTTTTGAACTTCGAAAGGGTACTTCACACCCTAGCTGCAAATCAAGAAGTTTCCCGACATACCCGTCTCTACTCGAGAGGAACACCGAGGGTCCCGCCAACATCAATAGAAGCCCCATTTCGGCTTCGTAACTCGAGATGAGTTTTCCTTTCCCGGCTTCGTAGGAAAGGATTCCCAGCATTCCCGTCGCATCTCAAGAGGAGGGGCTCTCCACAGGAAAGTCGAGAGGAACTCCAGGGCTCGTGCCACCATTGCCAAAGTCCCCCAAATGTCTCAGTCCACTCCAGAGGACCTGATTTCCTTGCACTGCCTCGAATTACATGCCCAGTATGGACTCACACCACGGTGGCACGTGTGACAGGCCTGTTGGAAAGTCTCCATGGAAAGCCACAGATCCACGAATCAACCCGATGAGAAGCCTGACACCACTGCTCCAGCTCTGTAGGAAAGCAGACGTGTATGTCCCCACTCGAGAAAGTTTGACTGCCCTGTGGATCCTCCAGAAGTACCACAAGATCCACGTCAGCACTGGAAAGAAATCCTCACGTTCCAGCCTCCACTCCACATGAGGTCTAGGCCCTGGCACCGACTGGAGAAGTATTCCTCAAGGCCCCTCGCAACTCACATGGAGACTGGCCTTGCCTGAGCCCACAGGAGCAGGCCCCTGAGGTCGCCGTCATAACTCGAGAGGGACCCGCAACAACTCGAAAAACTCCAGGACGTTCACCCCTCCAGGCGAGATGAGGCCCTTTTCCACTGAGGCGTCTCGAGGCAAATCACACCGTCCCTCTTGAATTTTGAAAGGGTTTTTACACCCATGCTGCAAGTCAGGAAGTTCCCCGACATACCCATCTTCATTCCAGAGGAACACCGAGGGTCCCGCCTACATCAATTGGAGCCCCGTTCCGCCTCGTAGCTCAAGATGCGGGTTCCTTTCCCTGCTTCATCGGGAAAGGATTCCCGGCTTTCCCGTCATATCTCAAGAGTAGGCGCTCTCCACAGGAAAGACGAGAGGAACTCCAGCGGACGTGCCACCGTTCCCAAAGATCCTCAAATATCTCAGTCCACTCCAGAGGAACCTGATTTTCCTGCACTGCCTCAACTTGTACACCGAGTATCCACTCACACCACGGTGGCATGTGTGACAGCCCTGTGGGAAAGCCTCTTGGGAAAGCCTCGAGGGAAAGGCAGAGATCCCTGTATGAACGTGACGGGAAACCTGAAACTGGTGCTCCAGCTCAGGAGGAGAGCGGACGTGCATGTTGCCATTCGAGACGAGGACTGACTCACTCCGTTGTGGAGGCTCAAGAAGTACCCAAAGATCCATGTCAGCACTGGAGAGGAATCCTCAGGTTCTGGCCTCAATTCCACACGAGGGCTTAGGCCCCGGCACCGACTGAAGAGGGATCCCGAGAGGCCCTTCCCAACTCGCATGGAGACTGGCTTTGCCTGAAGCCAAAGAGTGGGTCCCTGAGGTCCCCGTCATAACTCGAGAGGGACCCGCTGCAACTCGAGAAAATCCAGTAGGGTGTCCCCCTCCAGGCGAGATGACGTTCTTTTTCACTGAGGCGACTCGAGGCAAAGCACACCTTTTATCTTAAACTTCGAAATGATCCTTCACACCCTAGCTGCAACTCAAGAATTTCCCTGACATACCCGTCTCCACTCCAGAGGAACACCGAGGGTCCCGTCAACATAAAGAGTAGCCCCGATTCCACCTCGTAGCTCCACATGAGGGTTTCTTTCCCTGCTTCGTCGGGAAAGGATTCCCGGCATTCCCGTCGCATCTCAAGAGGAGGGGCTCTCCACAGGAAAGACGAGAGGAACTCCAGGGGACATGCCACCATTCCCAAAGACCCTCAAATGTCTCAGTCCACTCCAGAGGAACCTGATTTCCCTGCACTGCCTCGACTTGGACAGCGAGTATCGACTCACACCACGGTGGCATGTGTGATAGCCCTGTGGGAAAGCCTCTTGGGAAAGCCTCGAGGGAAAGCCACAGATCCATGTATCAACACAATGGGAAGCCTGACTCTGCTGCTCCAGCTCGGGAGGAAATGGACGTGCATGTTCCCACTGGAGGTGAGGACTCACTCCTCTGTGGAGCCTCCAGATGTACCCCAAGATCCATGTCAGCACTCGAGAAGAATCCTCAGGTTCCGGCCTCGACTCCACACGAGGCATTAGGCCCCGGTACCGAAAGGAAAGGAATCCGGAGAGGCCCATCGCAAGTCGCAAGGAGACTGGCCTTCATTGAGGCCACAAGAGAAAGTCCCTGAGGTGCCCATCGTAACTCGAGAGGGACCCGCCGTAACTCGAGAAAATCCAGGAGGTTCACCCCTCCAGGCGAGATGAGGCCCTTTTCCCCTGAGGCTTCTCGAGGCAAATCACACTGTCCCTCTTGAACTTCGAAAGGGTCTTTTACACCCATGCTGCAACTCAAGAAGTTCCCCGACATACCCGTCTTCATTCCAGAGGAACAGCGAGGGTCCCGACTACATCAAGTGGAGCCCCGTTTCCGCCTCATAGCTCAAGATGAGGGTTCCTTTCCCTGCTTCATCAGGCAAGGACTCCCGGCGGTCCCGTTGTATCTCAAGAGGAGGCGCTCTCCATAGGAAAGACGAGAGGAACCCCAGGGGACATGCCACCATTCCCAAAGATCCTCAAATGTCTCAGTCCACTCCAGAGGAACCTGATTTTCCTGCACTGCCTTGACTTGGACAGCGAGTATCCACTCACACCACGGTGGCATGTGTGACAGCCCTGTGGGAAAGCCTCTTGGGAAAGCCTCGAGGGAAAGGCAGAGATCCCTGTATGAACATGACGGGAAACCTGAAACTGGTGCTCCAGCTCGGGAGGAGAGTGGACGTGCATGTTGCCATTCGAGACGAGGACTGACTCACTCCCCTGTGGAGACTCAAGAAGTACCCAAAGATCCATGTCAGCACTGGAGAGGAATCCTCAGGTTCCGGCCTCGATTCCACACTAGGGCTTAGGCCCCGGCACCGACTGAAGAGGGATCCCGAGAGGACATTCGCAAATCACATGGAGACTGGCTTTGCCTGAAGCCAAAGAGTGGGTCCCTGAGGTCCCCGTCATAACTCGAGAGGGACCCGCCGCAACTCGAGAATATCCAGGAGGTTGTCCCCTCCAGGCGAGATGATGTCCTTTTTCGCTGAAGTGACTCGAGGCAAATCACACCTTCTATCTTCAACTTCGAAAGGATCCTTCATACCCTAGCTGCAACTCAAGAATTTTCCCGACATACCCGTCTCCACTCAGGAGGAACACCGAGGGTCCCGTCAACATAAAGAGTAGCCCCGTTTCCGCCTCATAGCTCCACATGAGGGTTTCTTTCCCTGCTTCTTCAGGGAAGGATTCTGGCTTTCCCATCGCATCTCAAGAGGAGGTGCTCTCCACAGGAAAGACGAGAGGAACTCCAGGGGACGTGCCACCATTCCCAAAGCCCCTCAAATGTCTCAGTCCACTCCAGAGGAACCTGATTTCCCTTCACTGCCTCGAATTGTGCACCAAGTATCAACTCACACCACGGTGGCATGTGTGACAGCCCTGTGGACAGCATCTTGGGAAAGCCTCGAGGGAAAGCCACAGCTCCATGTATCAACGCGACGGAAAGCCTGACTCTGCTGCTCCAGCTCGGGAGGAAATGGACGTGCATGTTCCCACTGGAGGCGAGGACTCACTCCCCTGTGGAGCCTCCAGATGTACCCCAAGATCCACGTCAGCACTCGAGAGGAATCCTCAGGTTCCGACCTCGACTCCACACGAGGGTTTAGGCCCCTTTACCGAAAGGAAAGGAATCCGGAGAGGCCCATCACAAGTCGCAAGCAGACTGGCCTTCATTGAGGCCACAAGAGAAAGTCCCTGAGGTGCCCATCGTAACTTGAGAGGGACCCGCCATAACTCGAGAAAATCCAGGAGGTTCTCCTCTCCAGGCGAGATAAGGCCCTTTTCCGCTGAGGGGTCTCAAGGCAAATTACACCTTCTCTCTTCAACTTTGAAAGGATCCTTTACACCCTTGATGCAACTCAAGAATTTCCTCGACATACCCGTTTCCACTCGAGAGGAATACCGAGGGTCCTGGCACCATCAAGAGAAGCCCTGTTTCCGCCTCGTAGCTCGAGATGAGGGTTCCTTTCCCTGCTTCGTCGGGAAACGATTCCCCGTATTCCCGTCCCATTTTGAGAGGAGGAGACTCCACAGGAAATTCAAGGGGAACTCCAGGGGTCGTGTCACCATTCAAAAAGTCGCCCAAATGTCTCAGTCCATTCCAGAGGAACCTGATTTACCTGCACTGTCTCAACTTGCATGCCGAGTATTGACTCACTCCACAATGGCACATGTGACAACCCTGTGAAAAAGCCTCGTGAGAAAGCCTCGAGGGGAAACCACAGATCCCTGTATCAATGCGACGAGAAACCTGAAACTGGTGCTCCATCTCGGCAGGAAAGCGGACGTGCATGTCCCCACACGAGACGAGGACTGACTCCCCTGTGGAGCCTCCAGAAGTAGCCAATATCCATGTCAGCACTGGAGAGGAATCCTCAGGTTCCAGCCTCGAAGCCACACGAGGTCTTAGCCCCCACACCCACTGAAGAGGAATCCCGAGAGGCCCCTCGCAACTCGCATGGAGACTAGCCTTGCCTGAGGACACAAGAGCGGGTTCCTGCGGTCCCCATCGTAACTCGAGAGGAACTGGCCGCAACTCGATGAAATCCAGGAGGTTCTCCCCTCCAGGCGAGATAAGGCCCTTTCCCGCTGAGGCGTCACAAGGCAAATCACACCTTCCCTCTTGAACTTCGAAAGGGTCCTTCACACCCTAACTGCAACTCAAGACGTTCCCCAACATACCCGTTTCCAGTCGAGAGGAAAACCGAGGGTCCCACCAACATCAATAGAAGCCCCGTTTGGGCCTTGTAACTCGAGATGTTTTCCTTTCCCTGTTTCGTCGGGGAAGGGTTTCCAGCATTCCCGTTGCATCTCAGGAGGAGGCACTCTCCACAGGAAAGTCGAGAGGAACTCAAGGGATCGTGCCACCATTCCCAAACTCCCCCAAGGGTCTCAGTCCACTCCCGAGGAACCTGATTTCACTGCACTGCCTCGACTTGCACGCCGAGTATTGACTCACACCACGGTGGCACGTGTGACAGGCCTGTTGGAAAGTCTCCATGGAAAGCCACAGCTTCATGTACCAACCCGACGAGAAGCCTGACACCGCTGCTCCAGCTCTGGAGGAAAGCAGACGTGCATGTCCCCATTCGAGACAAAGTCTGACTTCCCTGTGGAGCCTCCAGAAGTTCCCCAAGATCCATGCCAGCACTGGAGAGAAATCCTCAGGTTCCGGCCTCCCCTCCACACGAAGTCTAGGCCCTGGCACCGACTGGAGAAGTATTCCTAGATGCCCCTCGGAACTCGCATGGAGACTGGCCTTGCCTGAGGCCACAAGAGCGGGTCCCTGAGGTCCCCGTCGTAAATCGAGAGGGACCTATCGTAACTCGAGAGGGACCTGCCGCAACTCGAGAAAATCCAGGATGTTCTCCCCTCCAGGCGAGATGAGGCCCTTTTCTGCTGTGGCGTCTCGAGGCAAATCACACCTTCCCTCTTGAACTTCGAAAGGGTCCTTCACACCCTTGCTGCAAGTCAAGAAGTTCCCCGACAAACCCGTTTCCACTCGAGAGGAATACCGAGCGTCCTGCCAACATCAAGAGGAGCCCCGTTTCTGCCTCGTAGCTCGAGATGAGGGTTTCATTCCCTGTTTCTTCAGGAAACGATTCCCCGTGTTCCTGTCCCATCTCGAGAGGAGGTGACTCCACAGGAAATTTGAGAGGATCTCCAGGGGTCATGCCACCATTCAAAAAGTTGGCCAAATGTCTAAATCCACTCTGGAGGAACCTGATTTCCGTGCATTGTGGAGACTTTCATGCCTAGAATCCACTCACAGCACGGTAGCACTTGTTACAGACCTGTGGGAAAGCCTCGTGGGAAAGCCACAGGTCCCTGTATCAAAGCGACAGGAAGCCTGAGACTCCTGCTCCAGCTCGGGAGGAATCTGGATGTGTATGTCCCCACTCGAGATGAGGGCTGACTCCCCTGTGGAGCCACCAGAAGTATCCCAAGATCCATGTCAGCACTGGAAAGAAATCCTCAGGTTCCGGCCTCCACTCCACATGAGGTCTAGGCCCTGGCACTGACTGGAGAAGTATTCCTAGAGGCCCCTCGCAACTCACATGGAGACTGGCCTTGCCTGAGGCCACAAGAGCGGGTCCCTGAGGTCCCTGTCATAAATCGAGAGGTCCCTGTCATAACTCGAGAGGGACCCGCCGCTACTCGAGAAAATCCAGGATGTTCACCCCTCCAGACGAGATGAGGCCCTTTTCCGCTGAGGTGTCTCGAGGCAAATCACACCGTCCTTCTTGAACTTCGAAAGGGTCTTTTACACCCATGCTGCAACTCAAGAAGTTCCCCGACATACCCGTCTCCACACAAGAGGAACACCGAGGGTCCCGCCAACATCAAGTGGAGCCCCGTTTCCGCCTCGTAGCTCGAGATGCGGGTATCTTTCCCTGCTTCGTCTGGAAAGGATTCCTGGCCTTCCCGTAGTATCTCAAGAGGAGGCGCTCTCCACTGGAAAGATGAGAAGAACTCCAGGGGATGTGCCGCCATTCCCAAAGACCCTCAAATGTCTCAGTCCACTCCAGAGGAACCTGATTTCCCTGCACTGCGTCGACTGGTACAACGAGTATCGACTCACACCACGGTGGCATGTGTGACAGCCCTGTGGGAAAGCCTCTTGGGAAAGCCTGGAGGGAAAGGCACAGATCCCTGTATGAACGCGACGGGAAACCTGAAACTGGTGCTCCAGCTCAGGAGGAGAGCGGACGTGCATGTCCCAACTCGAGACGAGGACTGACTTCTGTGTGGCATCTCCAGAAGTACCCCTAAATCCATGTCAGCACTGGAGAGGAATACTCAGGTTCTGGCCTCGACTCCACACGAAGTCTTAGGCCTCGGCACCGACAGGACAGGAACCTGAGAGGCCCCTCGCAGCTCGCATGAGACTGGCCTTGCCTGAGGCCACAAGGTCGGGTTGGTGAGGTCCCCGTTGTAAACCGAGAAGGACCTGCCACACCTCGAGAAAATCCAGGAGGTTCTCCCCTCCAGGCGAGATGAGGTCCGTTTCCGCTGAGGCGTCCCGAGGCAAATCACAAATTCCCTCTTGAACTTAAAAGGGTTCTTCACACCGTTTGCTGCAACACAAGAAGTTCCCAGACATACCCGTCTCCATTCGAGAGGAACACCGAGGGTCCCGCCAACATCAAGAGGAAACTTGTTTCAGCCTCGTAGCTCGAGGTGAGGGTTCCTTTCCCTTCTTGTACGGGAAAGGATTCCCGGCATTCTTGTCGCATCTCAAGAGGAGGCGCTCTCCACAGGAAGAAGAGAGGAACTCCAGGCGTCGTGCCACCATTCCCAAAGTCCCCAAAGGTCTCAGTTCACTCCAGATGATCCTGATTTCCCTGCCCTGGCTTGACTCGTAACCCGAGTATCGACTCACACCACGGTGGCACGTGTGGCAGACATGTGGGAAAGGCTCGTGGGAAAGCGTCGAGGGAAAGCCACATATCCCTGTATCAATGCGACGGGAACCCTGACACTGCTACTCCAGCCCAGGGGGCAAGTGAATGTGCATGTCCCCACACGAGATGAGGACTGACTCCCCTGTAGAGCCTCCAGAAGTACCCCAAGATCCATGTCAGCACTGGAGAGGAATCCTCAGGTTCCAGCCTCGACTCCACACGAAGTCTTAGGCCTCGGCACTGACTGGACAGGAATCCTGAGAGGCCCCACGCGACTCGCATGGAGACTGGCCTTGCCTGAGGCCACAAGGGTGGATCCCTGAGGTCCCTGTTGTAACTCGACAGGGACCAGCCGCAACTCTCGAAAATCCAGAAAGTTCTCCCCTCCAGGCGAGATGAGGCTGTTCTCCACTGAGGCGTCTCGGGGTAAATCACACTTTCCCCCTTTAACTTCGAAAGGGTCCTTCACACCCTTACTGCAACTCCAGAAAATCCTCGACATAACCGTCTCCACTCGAGAGGAACATCGAGGGTCCTGCCAACATCAAGAGGAGCCCCGTTTCCACCTCGTAGCTCGAGGTGAGGGTTCCTTTGGCTGCTTCATTGGGAAAGGATTCCCGTCGTTCCCGTCGCATCTCAACAGGAAGCAGTCTCAACAGGAAAGTCGATAGGAACTCCAGAGGTCGTTGCACCATTCCCAAAGTCCCTGAAATAACTCAGTCCACTCCAGAGGAATCTGATTTCCCTGCACTGCCTCGACTTGCACGCCAAGAATCGACTCACACCACGTTGGCACGTGTGACAGCCCTGTGGGAAAGCCTCGTGGGAAAGCTTCGAGGGAAAGCCACAGATCCCTGTATCAATGAGACGGGAAGCCTGACACTGCTGCTCAAGCTCGGGAGGAAAGCGGACATGCATGTCCCCACTCGAAACGAGGACTTACTATTCTGTGGAGTCTCCAGAAGTACCCCTAGATCCATGTCAGCACTGGACAGGAATCCTCAGGTTCCGGCCGCGACTCCACACGGTCTTAGGCCTCGGCACTGACAGGACAGGAACCTGAGAGGCCCCTCGCAACTTGCATGAGACTGGCCTTGCCTGAGACCACAAGGGCGGGTCCCTGAGGTCCCCGTCGGAAACTGAGAAGGACCCACCACACCTCGAGAAAATCCAGGAGGTTCTCCCCTCCAGGCAAGATAAGACACTTTTCCGCTGAGGCATCTCGAGTCAAATCACACCTTCCCTCTTGACTTCCAAAGGGTCTTTCACACCCTTGCTGCAACTCAAGAAGTTCCCCGACATACCCGTCTCCACTCGAGAGGAATACTGAGGGTTCCGCCAACAACAAGAGGAGCCACGTTTCCGAATCATACCTTGAGATGAGGGTTTCTTTCCAGCTTCTTTGGGAAAGGATTCCTGTCGTTCTCGTCGCATCTCAAGAGAAGGAACTGTCCACAGGAAAGACGAGAGGAACTCCAGTGTTGGTGCCACCATTCCCAAAGTCCCCCGAATGTCTCAGTCCACGCCAGAGGAACCTGATTTCCTGAGCTTCCTCAACTTGCACGCTGAGTATCGACTCACACCACGGTGGCACGTGTGACAGTCCTTTGGGAAAGGTTCGTGGGAAAGACTCCCAGGAAAGCCTCCAGGGAAAACCATAGATCCCTGTATCAACACGACGGGAAGCCTGACACTGCTACTCAAGCCCTGGAGGCAAGAGAACGTGCACGTCCCCACACGAGATGAAGACTGACACCCTTGTGGAGCCTTCAGAAGGTCCCCAAGATCCATGTAAACTCTGAAGAGGAAGTCTCAGGTTCTGGCCTCGTCTCCAACCGAGGTACTCAGGTACCAACCTCGACTCCACACGAGGATTTAGGCCCTGGCATAGACTTGAGAGAAATCCCGACAGGCCCCTTGCAACTCGCATGGAGACTGGCCTTGCCTGAAGATACAAGAGCAGGTCCCAGAGGTCCTCGTCATAACTCGAGAGGGACCCGCCGCAACTCGAGAATATCCCAGAGATTCTCCCCTCCAGGAGAGATGAGACCCTTTTCCACTGAGGCGTCTCGAGGCAAATCACAAATTCCCTCTTGAACTTAAAAGTGTTCTTCACACCCTTGCTGCTACTCAAGAAGTTCCGCGACATACCCGTCTCCATTCGAGACAAACACCGAGGGCACCGCCAATATCAAGAGGAGCCCCGTTTCCACCTCGTAGCTCCAGATGAGGGTTCCTTTCCCTCCTTCTTCGGGAAAGGATCCACGGTGTTCTTGTAACATCTCAAGAGGAGGTGCTGTCCACAGGAAAGCCGAGAGGAACTCCAAGTGTCGTGCCACCATTCCCAAAGTCTCCCAAAGGTCTCAGTTCACTCCGGAGGTTCCTGATTTCCCTGCCCTGGCTCGACTTGTACCCCGAGTATCGACTCACACCACGTTGGCACGTATGGCAGACATGTGGGAAAGCCTTGTGGGAAAGCCTCGAGGGAAAGCCACAGATCCCGGTATTAACACGATGGGAATTCTGACACTGCTACTCCAGCCGGGAGGCAAGTGAACGTGCATGTCCCCACACGAGACGAGGACTGACTCCACTGTGGAGCCTCCAGAAGTACCCCAAGATCCATGTCAGCACTGGAGAGGAATCCTCAGGTTCTGGCCTCGACTCCACATGAAGACTTAGGCCTCGGCACCGACAAGACAGGAATCCTGAGAGGCCCTTCGCAACTCGCATGGAGACTGGCCTTGCCTGAGGCCACAAGGGCGGGTCCCTGAGGTCTCCGTCATAACTTGAGAGGGACCCGCCACAACTCGAGAAAATCCAGGAGCTTCTCCCCTCTAGGCGAGATGAGGCCCTTTTCCGCTGAGGCGTCTCGCGGTAAATCACACCTTCCCTCTTGACTTTGAAAGGGTCCTTCACACCATTACTGCAACTCAAGACATTCCCCGACATACCCATCTCCATTCGAGAGGAACATCGAGGGTCCAGCCAACATCAAGAGGAGCCCCGTTTCCACTTGGTAGCTCCAAATGAGGGTTCTTTCCTTCCTTTGTCGGGAAAGGATTCCCGGCTGTCCCACCACATCTCAAGAGGAGGTGCTCTCCACAGGAAAGTCGAGAGGAACTCCAGGGGTCATGCCGTCATTCCCAAAGCCACCCAAAGGTCTCATTTCACTCCAGAGGATCCTGATTTCCCTGCCCTGGCTTGCCTTGTACACCGAGTGTTGACTCACACCACGATGGCACGTGTGGCAGGCATGTGGGAAAGCCTCGTGGGAAAGCCTCGAGGGAAAGCCACAGATCCCTGTATCAACGCGACGGGAAGCCTGACACTGCTACTCCAGCCCGGGAGGCAAGTGAACGTGCATGTCCCAACACGAGACAAGGACTGACTCCCTTGTGGAGCCACCAGAAGTACCCCAAGATCCATGTCAACACCGGAGAGGAATCCTCAGGTTCCTGCCTCGATTGCACACGAAGTCTTAGGCCTCAGCACCGACTGGACAGAAATCCTGAGAGGCCGCTCGCAACTCGCAGGAGACTGGCCTTGCCTGAGGCCACAAGGGCGAGTCCCTGCGGTCCCCGTCGTAACTCGAGAAGGACATGCCACACTTCGAGAAAATCCAGGAGATTCTCCCCTCCAGGCGAGATGAGGCCCTTTTCTGCTGAGGCGTCTCCAGGCAAATCACACCTTCCCTCTTGACTTCCAAATGGTCCTTCACGCGCTTGCTGCCACTCAAGAAGTTCCCCGACATACCCGTCTCCACTCGAGAGGAATACTGTGGGTTCCACCAACATCAAGTGGAGCCCCGTTTCTGCCTCGTAGCTTGAGATGAGGGTTTCTTTCCAGCTTCTTTGGGAAAGGATTCCCGTCGTTCTCGTCTCATCTCAAGAGAAGGTGCTGTCCACAGGAAAGTTGAGAGGATCTCCAGTGTTGGTGCCACCATTCCCAAAGTCCCCCGAATGTCTCAGTCCACGCCAAAGGAACCTGATTTCCCTGAGCTGTCTCGACTTGCACGCCGGGTATCGACTCACACCACGGTGGCACGTGTGACAGTCCTTTGGGAAAGGTTCGTGGGAAAGCCTCGTGGGAAAGCCTCGAGGGAAAGCCACAGATCCCTGTATCAACGCGACGGGAAGCCTGACACTGCTACTCCAGCCCGGGAGGCAAGTGAACGTGCATGTCCCAACACGAGACAAGGACTGACTCCCTTGTGGAGCCACCAGAAGTACCCCAAGATCCATGTCAACACCGGAGAGGAATCCTCAGGTTCCTGCCTCGATTGCACACGAAGTCTTAGGCCTCAGCACCGACTGGACAGAAATCCTGAGAGGCCGCTCGCAACTCGCAGGAGACTGGCCTTGCCTGAGGCCACAAGGGCGAGTCCCTGCGGTCCCCGTCGTAACTCGAGAAGGACATGCCACACTTCAGGTTTCTTTCCAGCTTCTTTGGGAAAGGATTCCCGTCGTTCTCGTCTCATCTCAAGAGAAGGTGCTGTCCACAGGAAAGTTGAGAGGATCTCCAGTGTTGGTGCCACCATTCCCAAAGTCCCCCGAATGTCTCAGTCCACGCCAAAGGAACCTGATTTCCCTGAGCTGTCTCGACTTGCACGCCAGGTATCGACTCACACCACGGTGGCACGTGTGACAGTCCTTTGGGAAAGGTTCGTGGGAAAGCCTCGTGGGAAAGCCTCGAGGGAAAACCACAGAACCCTGTATCAAGGCGATGGGTAGACTGACACTGCTACTCAAGACCAGGAGGCTAGTGAACGTGCATGTCCCCACACGAGACGAGGACTGACTCCCGTGTGGAGCCTCCAGAAGGTCCCCAAGTTCCATGTAACCACTGAAGAGGAAGTCTCTGGTTCTGGCCTCGTCTCCACACGAGGTACTCAGGTACCGACCTAGACTCCACACGATGTTTTCAGCCCTGGCACCGACTTGAGAGGAATCCCGATAGGCCCCTTGCATCTCGCACGGAGACTGGCCTTGTCTGAGGGTACAAGAGCAGGCCCCAGAGATCCCCGTCGTATCTCGAGAGTAACCCGACGCAACAGGAGAATATCACAGAGGTTCTCTCCTCCAGGCGAGACGAGGTCCGTTTCCGCTGAGGAGTCTCGAGGCAAATCACAAATTCCCTCTTGAACTTAAAAGGGTTCTTCACACCCTTGCCGCAACTCAAGAAGTTCCCCCAACATACCCGTCTCCATTCGAGAGGAACACTGAGGGTCCCGCCAATATCAAGAGGAGCCCCGTTTCCACCTCGTAGCTCCAGATGATGGTTCCTTTCCCTCTTTCATAGGGAAAGGATTCCCGGCGTTCCTGTTGCATCTCAAGTGGAGGTGCTCTCCACAGGAAAGTCGAGAGGAACTCCAGGGGTTGTGCCACCATTACCAAAGTCCCACAAAGGTCTCAGTTCACTCCAGAGGATCCTGATTTCCATGCCCTTGCTCGAATTGTACCCCGAGAATCGACTCACCCCACTGTGGCACATGTGGCAGACATGTGGAAAAGCTTCTTGGGAAAGCCTCGAAGGAAAGTCACATATCCCTATATCAATGCGACGGGAAGCCTGACACTGCTACTCCAGCCAGGGAGGCAAGAGAACGTGCATGTCCCATCACGAGACGAGGACTGACAGCACTGTGAAGCCTCCAGAAGTACCCCAAGATCCATGTCAGCACTGGAGAGGAAACCTCAGGTTCCGGCCTTGATTTCAAAAGATGTCTTAGGCCCTGGCACCGACTGGAGAAATCCCGAGAGGCCCCTTGCAAGTCGCATGGAGACTGGCCGTGCCTGAGGCCACAAGAGCGGGTCCCTGAGGTCAACGTCGTAACTCGAGAAAATCCAGGAGCTTCTCCCCTCCAAGCAAGATGAGGCCCATTTCCGCTGAGGCATCTCGAGGCAAATCACACCTTCCGTCTTGAACTTCGAAAGAGTCTTCACACCCTTGGTGCAACTCAAGAAGTTTCCCGACATACCCATCTCCACTCGAGAGGAACACTGAGGGTCCCGCCAACATCAAGAGAAACCTGTTTCAGCCTCGTAGCTCGAGGTGAGGGTTCCTTTCCCTCCTTGTATGGGAAAGGATTCCCTGCATTCTCGTCACATCTCAAGAGGAGGCGCTCTCCACAGGAAGACGAGAGGACCTCCAGGCGTCATGCCAACATTCCCAAAGTCCCCCAAAGGTCTCAGTTCACTCCAGATGATCCTGATTTCCCTGCCCTGGCTTGACTCGTAACCCGAGTAGCGACTCACACCACGGTGGCACNCTCGTCACATCTCAAGAGGAGGCGCTCTCCACAGGAAGACGAGAGGACCTCCAGGCGTCATGCCAACATTCCCAAAGTCCCCCAAAGGTCTCAGTTCACTCCAGAGGATCCTGATTTCCCTGCCCTGGCTTGACTCGTAACCCGAGTAGCGACTCACACCACGGTGGCACATGTGGCAGACGTGTGGGAAAGGCTCGTGGGAAAGCGTCGAGGGAAAGCCACAGATCCCTTTACCAACGAGACAGGAACCCTGACACTGCTACTCCAGCCCGGGAGGCAAGTGAACGTGCATGTCCCCACACGAGACGAGGACTGACTCCCCCATGGAGCCTCCAGAAGTACCCCAAGATCCATGTCAGCACCGGAGAGGAAACCTCAGGTTCCAGCCTCGACTCCACACGAAGTCTTAGGCCTCGGCACCGACTGGACAGGAATCCTGAGAGGCTCCTCGCAACTCACATGGAGACTGGCCTTGCCTGATGCCACAAGGGCGAGTCCCTGAGATCCCCGTCGTAACTCGAGAGGGACCCGCCACAATTCGAGAAAATCCAGGAGGTTCTCCCCTCCAGGCGAGATGAGGCCCTATTCCGCTGAGGTGTCTGGAGGCAAATCACACCTTCCCTCTTGACTTAGAAAGGGTCCTTCACACCCTTACTGCATCTCAGGAAGTTCCCCGACATACCCGTCTCCACTCGAGAGGAATACTGAGGGTTCCGCCAACATCAACAGGAGCCCCGTTTCCTCCTCGTGATCGAGAGGGACCCGCCACAATTCGAGAAAATCCAGGAGGTTCTCCCCTCCAGGCGAGATGAGGCCCTATTCCGCTGAGGTGTCTGGAGGCAAATCACACCTTCCCTCTTGACTTAGAAAGGGTCCTTCACACCCTTACTGCATCTCAGGAAGTTCCCCGACATACCCGTCTCCACTCGAGAGGAATACTGAGGGTTCCGCCAACATCAACAGGAGCCCCGTTTCCTCCTCGTGGCTTGAGATGAGGGTTTCTTTCCAGCTTCTTTGGGAAAGGATTCCCGTCGTTCTCGTCTCATCTCAAGAGAAGGTGCTGTCCACAGGAAAGAAGAGAGGAACTCAAGTGTTCGTGCCACCATTCCCATAGTCCCCCGAATGTCTCAGTCCACGCCAGAGGAACCTGAATTCCTGTGCTGCCTCAACTTGCACGCCGAGTATCAACTCACACCACGGTGGCACGTGTGACAGTCGTTTGGGAAAGGTTCGTGGGAAAGCCTCGAGGGAAAGCCACAGATCCCTGTATCAACGTGACGGGAAGCTTGACAATGCTACTCAAGGCAGGGAGGCAAGCGAACGTGCACGTCCCCACACGAGATGAGGACTGACTCCCTTGTGGAGCCTTCAGAAGGTGCCCAAGATGCATGTAACCTCTGAAGAGGAAGACTCAGGTTCTGGCCTCATCTCCACACGAGGTACTCAGGTACCGGCCTCGACTCCACACGAGGTTTTAGGCACCAGCTCCGACTTGACAGGAATCCCGAGAGGCCTGGAGCAACTAGCAGGGAGACTGGCTTTGCCTGAGGGTACAAGAGCAGGCCCCAGAGGTCCCCGTCACAACTCGAGAGGGACCCACCACAACACGAGAATATCCCAGAGGTTCTCCCCTCCAGGCGAGATGAGGCCCTTTTCCGCTGAGGCGTCTCGAGGCAAATCACAAATTCCCTCTTGAACTTAAAAGGGATCTTCACAGCCTTGCTGCAACTCAAAAAGTTCCCCGACTTACCCGTCTCCATTCGAGAGGAACACCGAGGGTCCCGCCAACATCAAAAGGAGCCCCGTTTCCACCTCGTAGCTCCAGATGAGGGTTCTTTCCCTCCTTCGATGGGAAAGGATTCCCGACCTTCCCGTCGCATCTCCAGAGGCGGCACTCTCCACAAGAAAGTCGAGAGGAACTCCAGGGGTCATGCCACCATTGCCGAAGTCCCCCAAGGTCTCAGTTCACTCCAGAGGATCCTTATTTCCCTGCCCTGGCTCGACTTGTACCCCGAGTATCGACTCACACCACAGTGGCACGTGTGGCAGACATGTGGGAAAGACTCGTGGGAAAGCCTCGAGGGAAAGCCACAGATCCCTGTATCAACATGACGCGAAGCCTGACATGCTACTCTAGCCCGGGAGGCAAGCGAACGTGCAGGTCCCAACACGAGATGAGGACTGACTCGCCTGTGGAGCCTCCAGCAGGTCCCCAAGATCCATGTAACCACTGAAGAGGAATTCTCAGGTTCCGAACTCATCTCCACACGAGGTATCCAGGTACCGACCTCGACTCCACATGAGGTTTTAGGCTCCGGCACCAACTGGAGAGGAATCCCCAAAGACTCCTTGCAATTCGCATGGAGACTGGCCTTGCCTGAGGGTACAAGAGCAGGCCCCAGAGGTCCCCGTCGTAATTCGAGAGGGACCCGCCGCAACTCGAGAATAACCCAGAGGTTCTCCCCTCCAGGCGAGATGAGGCCCTTTACCACTGAGGCGTCTTGAGGCAATTCACAAATACCCTCTTGAACTTAAAATGGTTCTTCACACCCTTGCTGCAACTCAAGAAGTTCCCTGACAAACCCGTTTCCATTCGAGAGGAACACCGAGGGTCCCACCAACATCAAGAGGAGCCCCGTTTCCGCCTCGAAGCTCCAGATGAGGGTTCCTTTCCAGCCTTCGTTGGGAAAAGATTCCCGGTGTTCTTGTCACATCTCAAGAGGAGGTGCTCTCCACAGGAAAGTCAAGAGGAACTCCAGGGGTCGTGCCACCATTCCCAAATTCCACTAAATGTCTCAGTTCACTCCACAGGATCCTGATTTCCCTGCACTGGCTCGACTTGTACCCCGAGTATCGACTCACACCACGGTGGCACGTGTGGCAGACATGTGGGAA
Source organism: Connochaetes taurinus (assembly GCA_006408615.1). Taxonomy (NCBI): domain Eukaryota; kingdom Metazoa; phylum Chordata; class Mammalia; order Artiodactyla; family Bovidae; genus Connochaetes; species Connochaetes taurinus. Next base: position 90,784 of record SJXO01006833.1, read on the forward strand.
AGCCTCGNTCAAGAGGAACTCCAGGGGTCGTGCCACCATTCCCAAATTCCACTAAATGTCTCAGTTCACTCCACAGGATCCTGATTTCCCTGCACTGGCTCGACTTGTACCCCGAGTATCGACTCACACCACGGTGGCACGTGTGGCAGACATGTGGGAAAGCCTCGTGGGAAAGCCACAGATTCCGGTAACAACGAGACGGGAAGCCTGACACTGCTACTTGAGCCCGGGAGGCAAGCAAAAGTGCATATCCCAACACGAGACGAGGACTGACACCCCTGTGGAACATCCAGAAGTACCCCAAGATCCATGTCAGCACTGGAGATGAATCCTCAGGGTCCAGCCTCGACTCCACACGAAGTCTTAGGCCTCGGCACCGACTGAACAGTAATCCTGACAGGACGCTTGCAACTCACATGGAGACTGGCCATCCGTGAGGCCACATGGGCGGGTCCCTGAGGTCACATTCGTAACTCGAGAGGGACCCGCCACAACTCGAGAAAATCCAGAAGGTTCTCCCCTCCAGGCGAGATGAGGCCCTTTTCCGCTGAGGCGTCTCGAGGCAATTCATATGTTTCCTCTTGACTTCAAAAGGATCCTTCACACCCTTGCTGCAACTCAAGAAGTTCCCCGACAAACCCGTCTCCACTCGAGAGGAATACTGAGGGTTCCGCCAACATCAAGTGGAGCCCCGTTTCCACCTCGTAGCTTGAGATGAAGGATTCTTTCCAGCTACCTTGGGAAAGGATTTCCATCGTTCTCGTCACA